>JAFLJL010005089.1:0-14662 GCA_018398815.1 Conus ventricosus
ACCATTAAAAAAAACCCCCCCCCCCCCCCCGGGGGTGGTGATGACCTAGCTGTGGGGTTCCCCCCCCCACCCCCAAGGGTAGTGGTGTGACTGCTGGGAGTTACCTCCCCCACCCGGAGGGTAGTGGAGATGACCTAGCTGTGGAAGATTACCCTCCACGCCCCCCCCCCCAGGAGGGTAGTGGTGATGACCTAGCTGTGGAAGATTACCCTCCCCCCAACCCCAAGAGGGTTGTGGAGATGACTTAGCTGTGGAAGATTACCCTCCCCCCCAACCCCCAAGAGGGTAGTGGAGATGACCTAGCTGTGGAAGATTACCTCCCCCACCCCCCACCCCAAGGGGTAGTGGAGATGACCCAGCTGTGGAAGATTACCCTCCCCCCAACCCCCAATGAGAGTAGTGGAGATGACCTAGCTGTGGAAGTTACCCACCCCCCCAAACCCCCCAAGAGAGTAGTGGAGATGACCTAGCTGTGGAAGATTACCCTTCCCCAACCCCCAGGAGGGTAGTGGTGAGACCTAGCTGTGGAAGATTACCCTCCCCCAACCCCAAGAGAGTAGTGGAGATGAACTAGCTTGGAAGATTACCCTCCCCCCAACCCCCAGGAGGGTAGTGGTGATGACCTAGCTGTGGAAGATTACCTCCCCCCAACCCCAAGAGGGTAGTGGTGATGACGTAGCTGTGGAAGATTGCCCTCCCCCACACCCCAGGAGGGTAGTGGTGATGACCTAGCTGTGGAAGATTACCCTCCCCCCACCCCCGGAGGGTAGTGGTGATGACCTAGCTGTGGAAGATTACCCTCCCCCCATCCCCCAAGAGGGTAGTGGTGATGACCTAGCTGTGGAAGATTACCCCCCCCACCCACCAGGAGGGTAGTGGTGATGACCTAGCTGTGGAAGATTACCCTCCCCCCCACCCACCCAGAAGGGCAGTGGTGATGACCTAGCTGTGGAAGATTACCTCCCCCCACCCCCCAGGAGGGTAGTGGAGATGACCTAGCTGTGGAAGATTGCCCTCCTCCCCACCCCCCAAGAGGGTAGTGGTGATGACCTAGCTGTGGAAGATTACCCTCCCCCCCACCCCCCCAGAAGGGTAGTGGAGATGACCTAGCTGTGGAAGATTACCCTCCCACCCCCCCAGGAGGGTAGTGGTGATGACCTAGCTGTGGAAGATTTACCCTCCCCCCACCCCCCCAGAAGGGTAGTGGAGATGACCTAGCTGTGGAGAATTACCCTCCCCCAACCCCCAGGAGGGTAGTGGTGATGACTTAGCTATGGAAAACTACCCCCCCCCCCCCCCCCGACCCCGCAGAAGGGTAGTGGTGATCACCTAGCTATGGAAAACTACCCCTCCCCCACCCCCCCAGAAGGGTAGTGGTGATGACCTAGCTATGGAAAACTACCCCCCCCCCACCCCCCCAGGAGGGTAGTGGTGATGACCTAGCTATGGAAAACTACCCCCCCCCCCCCCCCGACCCCCCAGAAGGGTAGTGGTGATGACCTAGCTATGGAAAACTACCCCCCAGGACCCCCCAGGAGGGTAGTGGTGATGAGCTAGCTGTGGAAAACTACCCCCCAGACCCCCAGGAGGGTAGTGGTGATGAGCTAGCTATGGAAAACTACCCCCAGACCCCCCAGGAGGGTAGTGGTGATGACCTAGCTATGGAAAACTACCCCCCAGACCCCCAGGAGGGTAGTGGTGATGACCTAGCTATGGAAAACTACCCCCAGACCCCCAGGAGGGTAGTGGTGATGAGCTAGCTATGGAAAACTACCCTCCCCCCACCCCCAGGAGGGTAGTGGTGATGACCTAGCTATGGAAAACGACCCCCCCCCCCCCCCCCCCCCCCCCCCCCCCCCCCCCCCCTAGTCCCCGGCTCCTCCCCCAGAGTTAGTTGGTGGGGACTCATTGGGGAAGACTGGGCCAACGTGGTTTCACCATTAATGGAGGGTTTTTCAGGAATTAAATATGTTGGTTTCCGACCACCCATGGGTTTCGCCCAAAACCCCCTTTTTCACATAAAAATCACGTCCATCACATGTCAGTTTTGGCCCAAAATTTAACCCCTTTTTTCCCCTAAAAAAATTAACGCGCAAAACTCCCAAAAAAATTTGCGTAACGCACATTAAAAAAAGGGGGTTTCCCCGTGCAGAATAACATGGGTGATCGTGAACCAAATTTTACATTCTTCCAGGCACAAAAAAATTTAAAGGGTTTACATACGCTTTTACTTCAACAATTAAAAAATTCAGAACAAAAAACTGGACCCCCTTTTTGGTTATTATTTTCATCAAATGAGTTATAGGCCCTTAATTAATTCTTTAAATTAAAATTTTTTTTTCCCAAAAGAGTTTAATCGAAAATCCAAAAACCCTGCCCTAGGGATGGCAAAACTTTAAAACTGTAGAGGGATACCCATCAAAAAAATTTAGCTTCTGTTTTTAACTTTTTGTAAATGAACATACAACTTTTGGGTTCACGAGAAAACAAGGTTTTTTTTCCCTTCAAATTGATAACATCTTTTCTTTTACTAAAAACTATAAGCTCTGTCCTACTGGAAGCCAAAAATTTTAGCCAGGCCCTTGGGAAAGAAAACTCCTTTTTCTTTTTTAGTGGAAAAGTATAGTAATTCTGAGTTTGCTTTTATTTTTTTTAACAATAGCCCAAAATTTGCTAAGTACTTTTTTTAAAAAACAAAGTTGGGAATAACCATCAGGTTTGTTAATGCTTACTTTATTGCTTGTTCGTCATTTAAAATTTAACCAGTTTTTTGAGCCCCCAGTGTTATCCCACAAAACTTTAAAAGCCGATTTCTTTAAGGGAATTTCCACAACTCCGCGCCAATTGACAATTTGGGGCTTAAGAACCACGTCGTTTTGCTTGGTTTTGATTACATCCTTTTATAACATTTTAAAAAAGGGAAACCCTTTTTAAAAAACGAAAGCGTTTTTAACATCCCCGGGGTTGAACCTTATACTTTTTTAAGGGTTTTCTACTTCGCCTATTTAAAAAATCAGAACAATTTTTCGGGGTTTTTTGTTAGTTATTTTTACATCCAAAGAATTTATAGACCCCCCAATTAATTCTTTAAATTCGCTATCTCCGTCAAACGTATATAACTGATAATCGCAAAACCCCACCCTAGTTGCTGGCAGCACTTGTAGAACTGTAGATGGATAGCCATTAAACAAATTATCATTTGTTTTTAACTGTTGTAAGTGGACACACAACATTGGGTTTACAAGAAAATCAGAAGGTTTATTACCTTCAAATTGATAAACATCTTCTCTTGTACTAAATTTATAAGATTTAGTGCCACTGTGGAACCCCAAGATTTTAGCCAAACCTTTAGGAAAAGTATATTCTCTTCTTTCTTCTAGTGGAAAATGTATAGTAATTCTAAGGTTTGCTTCGTTAATTGTTAACAATATGCCAAATTCGCTAAGTACTTCTTTTAAAGAACAAAAGTTTGTAATAACCATCAGGTATTGTTATATGACTTACTTGATTGCCTTGTTCGTCATTAACATTAATCCAGTTATTTTGAGCCCCTTCAGATATGTTAACCCACATAACTTTAAAGCCAATTTTTTTAAGAGCAATACTACAAACTCCCGCGCCTATTGTCAATTGGGTGCGTTAAGAACACACCTCGTTTTGCTTGGTTATATAGATGTACATCCTTTTTATAACTATTTAAAAACTAATTTAAAAAATGGAACCATTAAATTTAACGAAAGCGCCACTTACAATATAGGAGCGTTTTATAACCCCAAATCTTTGGACTTCAGTTTACTAACCATTGCAGTAGACGAATCATACGCTTCCAAGTCAGACTTGTAAACCCACTAACTAGATATTTAAATCCACCAATAAATAATGACAGAGTGCCATCAGCATGGTCATCCCGTCCTATGACGTTTTACAGAATCAGTTAAATTTTGCCATTTACTGCGCAACTACTGGCTGTGGGGTTTCATATGCAAACCATTTAAAACCATCCCAATCTTTTAGTAAGGTCAGTATATAACTTTCATGTTTATTACCAGTATAGACGAATACTAACTGAACTACAAGTAGTCCTCCCAAGCGACAGCGCGTTTAATCCATTCAATAGCCCAATGGACAATAATGCATATGAAAGATCTGCAACGAATTTAACATTAATCCTTTAACTGATTTTAGACAAAAGTTAGACCGCAATCATGGGTTAGGCACATTATATTTGTGGGCGTAAAAAGAGAATATAATTATGACTACTGGCCTGGCCACACCTTTTTCAACCAGACAAAACAAGTTCGATTAGGGTCAATTGAACAAAAACACCCTAATGCTTGGGCAACATTTATCTTAGATGAAAGTGAAGGCCTAACAATGCCAGGCGTGCAAAGACTTAATGACTCCATACGGACATATGTTTGGTGTCTATTAGGAGCACAAGCACAGACCAAGTCTAGCATAGTAGATCAGTCTACAGGGTTTGATGCTAGAAAAACAATTTCTAGCCAATTTAGAAGATGCTATTAACTCTGCTGTTGATTTGCCTGCCAGCATACAAAGGTATCAAGACGTTCTTGCACATGCTAGGTCAAAGGTTGACTTTGTTGTAGGTCATGGATTATACATGCTACCATCCGACCTTAGACTACAGATTGGCATGATACAGAATTATAACAATGAAATCCTCATAGCTGGAGATGACCAAAACTTAGGGCACAATCAAGGCTTAAACACAAGGCCCGCTCCATCCATTTTAAAAAAAGTACCTAGCCCTGAAGAAAGCGATCCGGTTATAAGCGCCCCACAGCCAGAAAGCAGTCTAGAAAGCACTCCACCTGCTGATCTGCCTCACACTGACAGCCACACCAGCGAAAAGACAGCCCTTGTTGTATTTTTAAAATTTTACTGGATTAGCCATACTTTATTTCACTAAAAATTAATCCAGCAGCTAGCACTCCTAACGCCCACAGATGGTCAGCCATATAACCAGCAACTTTGCCTGTAATAGACAAAACCCAACTAACAACACTGCCTATTATTGCCAGGCAGAGCATCAAGCGCTTTGGCAGCTAACTTCTTTAATAAGTTTGCTAGATGATGTAATTGTTTTCTAATCCAACTTTTACCAGGCTGAGGTGTTGGGGGCGCTACTGGCCCTGTTGGCGCACTGCCAGTTAAAGCATAAACGAGTGTAGAGATAGCAAACCCAACAGCCGTTAATATACTACTATTGTAATTCCCTGTTCTCTGAACAGAGTCCTTATTCTTTCAGCTAGCGTAGTGTTTTCATAAAGTATTGTGTTTATAGTACTTATATGTTTATTGTTTTTTATATTTTAATTTTCACTTATTCTGCTTGTTTGTGATGCCTAACAGCGCTCTGTTAGTAGACAGCACTTCTAATCTGCCGCCCATTGTAGCCTTAAATCCTGAATTTTCTGCTGAAATCTAACCTTTTCTCTCGCCCTAAATTGTTATCATCTGCTTCAGCCAGTTTATTTTTTTCTCTTCTATCATCCCTATCTAGCTCACCAAGTTTACGCTAAAATGTTTTCTAGTTCACCCCTCATTGACTTTAGACGATCATTAAGCCCCAGGATTTCACGCATAGCAATGGGGAATCACCGATTGTTTCTAATGTTTTCTGACTTTTCCTCATTAAACTCGTCTCATTTCGCTGTTTATTCTGCATCACTTTTATTCTGGGCCCAAATCTGAAAAGGGGTCATTTTCAATTTCAGATTGAGTTGGTCAACTCTTTGCCCAAATTCTGTAAAAGACTAACAAGCCTCAAGCCTAAAATTTAAAATGTTTTTAATCGCTTTTGGTCGGCAACAGGAATCCTCTGTCTAATTGTGCTTAGTTTTTAAAAACTTAGTTGTGTCCTGGCATAGTAGTAACTCTTACAAATTTTCCTCTGCAAGTTCTTATATGCAGATGTTAGCATTTATCTATCATAAATCAAAAGGAAAAGACCTCTGGCCGGCTCTAGTCCAAAGCTTAAGTAGAATGAGTTAATTCCTATTTGTTAAATTTCTGTCAAGAGATGCCGCTTAACGAATGGGTGTGTTGTTCTGATTCTTCTAATAAGGGTTTGAAGAACCTCTGCTGCTCCTTAAAGCTCTTCTTGCAATGAGGGCCTATTATGTTTCATCTTCTTCTTCTTCAGTAGGATCATTCGTCAATATCTCCATCCATATTTTTTATTTATAATCTTTTTGTTTAATAAAAAATGAACTTCATACGGTTGTGACCTCGATCCATACAGAAAAGAGAAGAACCCCATGGCGTGGTAAAACAAAAAAAAGGTATAAAATGCAGGACTGTAAATTAGTGAATACTCCATCAACAGTTCAGTCCTGGACAAACATTAACAGTTATGTTCCCGGGATCTGCGCTGATGATGTTATAATGCCCTAGGCACAGCAAACTATCATTCAAAAATAGATAATACAATCGGCAGATCCTAATGCTACTGTTGTTGCTATTTAGGCAGGTCTATCGTTAATCAACTAGAAAACAAACTGAGGAAAACGAGTCCGTGTACTAGGCAAGGCAGACATTTTGCCCACTATACTGATCTAGCTGCCTAAAAAAGAAAGGAAAGAGAAATTTATCAGGGAATACAAGCGCAAACGGTCCTCAACCACAGGCTTAAAGCGGGGATGCAAAGAATGATGTTAAGATTAGGCAGTAGCAGAAGCATTGGAAACAGATTCAGCATCCCTCTAGATTTTGAGTTGTTAAAGACGCATATGCCATATTGCCAAGGCGCACTAAAAGAAAACTTACTTATGATCTGACATTAATCCATAGCGGTTCTGTCGTTCTGTCTGAGATCCTGAAGCTATATAAAATACCACAGTTAGTGGACATCTCTCTTGATTTGATGTTTTACTAACCTGGACCTGGCCAGAACAATCTTAACCCAGTATAAAAGTAAACCGGTTATTTATTATGAAAACGTTATACACGCATACAGAAAATAGAAACAAGCGAGACACTCTTTGGGAACATTACATCTAAAATCAGTCTCTGACTGTCTTAAAAGGAATTTTGCTCTTATTTTACTGAAGAAAACAACGTCCTTTTCAAGAGAATCAGAAGCGTTATTAATAATCCAAAAATTGAGAAGGTTGCTGTGCAATAAATGGCAATCTGATCAGTTTTATTCAGGGCGCGGACATTTACCTCACGCAAGACACTTTTGATGAAATAAAGAAATGTTGTTCCGCTGAGGTAGGCCACAGGATCCTGCAGTTATCGTGTAATGAAAAAAAACATCGCCTTTATGATGTAAGACCCGAAGACTACTTTACCTAAATAGGCCCTGTGGCTGGATTTTAGATCCACATTTGACAACAGATTGTTTGAATTAGAAAGGATAGGGCAAGGATTGCATAAAATAAATATTCACAAGAAAGCAGACGGAAACGCCCAATAAAAATTCAGCATATTATGGTTTGTGATTCACAGTTAAACATGAGAAAACAGGCTAAAAATAAGAGTTTGCTATTAAAATGCAGAAGAAATATTCTAAATAAAAACAGATGGAATCGCTTGAAGTTCTCCTAAAGAACCGCACTGTTTCTCTTATTTGCGGATTAATGTGTGTGGGAAAACTGTCTTCGTACTTGATTAGTACAAAACAATATACAGGATTTAATTACGAGCACATGGTTATATACTGCACAACCATAAGCACAACAAGTCTTACAAAGAAAGGAAGATTATTTTGGACAGACAGAATATATTTTTTAGTTTGATCCTAGCGACAAACTGAGCGACTGTTTAGAACATTACTATAGCCTATTTGAGGACCCTGAAACGCTGTTTATTATGATGCCAGTTCAGGCTGAACAATACATTGTTAAAAAAAGAAAGCTCTGTCAAAGCAGCCTTTTAGTGGCCTGCCACCCCTAGTATCTGTGTGGCACTTACATCAAAAAAATACACTGCTGTTTTAAAAGACTTTAGAATCGCAGGTTAAAATCGGTTGTAATGATATTACACTATGGACAAAGAGAGTTTTGAAGAATGTTTAAGTGTAAATTATATAATAATGGACAAAGATAGCTAAAAAAAATAAAAGATTCATTTAGAAAGTCTAAGAGCCCGCTAAGCATGCTACTGGACTGACCCCCAGTGATTCAAATACGTTTGTTTATTGTAAGTGTTTATTATTGATTGCTTATACATTTGTTTATAATATTTTTTATATTATAAAAAGAATGTCTCGAGGGCCAGAAATCAAAAGCGAAGCTAGCGTCTAAATGCGTTGCATTAATAGTTAAAAGACCTCAGACCACAAACGAGTTTTGATCTAATAGAGTGCCAGAAATGTTTTATGGATATGAATACACCGATGACGGGGTTTTACAAACGAACAGCCATTGAAGACAAAAAAAGACAGCAGCATCTACCCTGAAGAGATAAGAAATTTAAGGTCAAACGATTTTGGGCAAACACGAATACAAACTACATAAAAGAGAGAATGCTTGGGCGTTGCTTCCTGAAATTGCTTGGAATTTAAAGTTTGACCTACGAAGCCCGCAATGTATACTATGATAAGGAAAGCAATTTTAGAAAAGCCTTAAATGCAGGACCCTATCTTGTTAGCCTGGTTCCCAGAACAACAACAGAAAAAACAATTAAAATAACTTGGTCAGGGTTCTGAATAAATTCTACAGAGAAAAAGTCCTTAGCTAAAGTGGGGATGACAACCGTCCGGGAGGCTTAGAATTTAATCCAAGCTACTGCCGATACCTAGGCAAATGACGATGATTTTTCGCTTATTTTATAATCCTAGGGAGGGGCGATACTAGTTTTGCCAGAAACAATACTTAATCAGCGGGTATATACAAATAAAGGCTAAAACTGGAATGCTCTCTCTTAAGCTCGGTAATGCAAATTACTAAAAACGGAGACAAAATAACCCCCCATGTATCATCTGACAAGTTACTGTTCTGGTTTACAAAGACAAACTAAAAGTACTTGACTTTATTTTTAATTAAGTATGTTGATTTTATTTCGTTTTACTCTCTTAATGAAGTGCTGCCAGAAAAGGATTAATAAGAAGAAAATGATACAAGATTAATTTAAAAAAATACTCTTATTTAAAAAAGCATGTTCAACAGTTAAATTAAAGCAAAAAACTGAACTTCAAAAGGAAAAATAGAAAGCGATTGGATAAGTATGGATTACTAAAAATGAAATATGCTAAAGCTTTAAATACTCTTTCTTATGTCATTACTTGGCTCCTCAGCTGTAGCTAGCGTAAGCGCCGGTCTAGTGTTGCCGTTTTAGCTCCCGGGGTTGGGGCCCAGCCCTCTTAGCATTAGGGGGTCTCGGGTTGGGTTTTAGGCGCTATTTCAAATGATTGTAAGCGCTGTTTTAAAAAAAATAACTCCTAAATTACAAAAGCACACGCCATTGTTGCCCTAGCATCAGCAAAACTTTGTTCATTAAGATTAAAAATAAGCAAATCATTACAGGATGAAAACATTACGACGAAGATTTCAGAAGCTTAATGGCTGATGGCGAGGATTATGGGCGACAAAAAATTGAACTTCAAAAGGAGGAGAAAGACTTTTACTTCACGAAGGTAGACACTGAGCAATTAAACAGAACATTGAAAAACAAACACACGATCAGTTAAAGCCAAATAGACCAAAAAAAATAAGTTTAGTAAAAATAAATACTATTTTTTTTTTTTTAACTACTGTGTTTGGCGGACAACTTGCAGCTCTTCACGAACAAACGATCTTTTAGGGGCAGGCCTTTTAGACATATAGCACTGCTAGAAAAGAGTTTCTCTTAAATAATACGGAGGGGTTGTTTTCATATTCTTTCAACTTCATATACGTCTACGCTCCATATAGGATCTGTAGCTCTAATTCTAACATCGCCTTCGCCTCTCCAGGAGCATACAAGTATCTTACTTTAGTCCAAACGGCCAAGAGTTTTGATACCTGGATGCCTTCATAATGCTAATTATTTTTAATTTAATTGCGTTTCACTGGCTAAGACCTGTTGCTTAAATCTTCTTTGTTCATGGCACGTAAGACTGCAGGCAACCTCCTAACCCATTCTGTGTTACGGTTCTATCTAAAATTTTTCTCTGTGATATTGATAGGTAAACAGACGTTCAGCTAGATTCTTATTAAAGTTTTCTACTAGGGCTTGTGATCGATGGTTGCCTGGGATCCCCTCTTAACTGTAACATGATGTTTTAAAAACAGCGGGTTTAACAAAACCCTTTAAAACTCTTTCCATCATAAACCTGGATCAGCCTAGGATACTTTAATGGGCCTCGCATTTTATTTGTTGCAAAGCCCACAGCCACAGCATTTTGAGCTTTTATCCTTTAAGGTTCAGCGTCTTTGTTTTTGAAGCCAGTCAAAAAACTTTTAAAGCATACTTAAACTTTTTCTTCTAAACTTTGTCAGTGGAAGTTTACACAAGTCCCATTTGGTGGGTGTCATTAGGAACTGAGTTTAACAAATCTAGGCCTTATTATTCTTTTGGGGGGGCAGATAATTTGCCAATTGCTTGTTTTGAAAGCCAGTCTTTCGCATCTGATTCAACACTCTAGCAGCTTTACTTAGTTTTTTCAATAGCAGTCTTTCCTTTCCAATACCCTTTAGGGAAAATATATTTGTACTTCGTATTGTCCATAAGAAGGACTGTATTTTAATTTTTTTTTTTAAATTGTTTTAAATTGTTTGTGCAAGAATATAGATTGCTCCCAAGCACCCACAATAAAACCAATTTCTGCTATTTTCTGTTCTTCTGACGGTTCATAAAAGTCAGACAGTTCTGGGGTGGTGTTTAGAAATTTTCTTTCCTGTCACTAAGTAATACTCATTCATTCCCTCATCAACGTCTGTAAATGGTTGCTCTGCATGACCCTGTTCCCTTAACTTTTTATTAATAAAGTCTAAGGAGCAATTCGCCTTTTCTCGTAAGCGTCTCTTCCTTGGCTAAATCTTCTATTGCCTTATTATGGCGTTCTCTCTCTTCATCGGACCGCAATTTTCTAAACATATAATTGCTTCCAGAAAGGCTAAGCATTAACAATAGCTCCTTTACCATCATAACTACTCCCCCCATTTTTTATAAATCAATATTTTTTTTATGAATTAATCTTTCTATGAACTAACATTTTCTGGGATAATCCCCTGTGTAACAAAAGTCTTTTGAGGCAATCCCTGCAGTAAAATTTCAAAATATAACCTTAACAAACCTCAATGTCTAACTTCCTAGTCAGCCGGCTTCATTTTAAACATGTTTTTTGCTAACACGCTATAGCCTATACTAAGCCGCTAATTACAGCAGAGTGGTAAATCGTATTGATAATCTTTTTTTCACTCATCTTTTTATTAACAAAAAAAATAATTAAAAAAATCATAATACAAAGCTGTCTATGTGCTTTTTAATCAATAATCTTTTGTTGTTAAAGCTAAAAATAAAGTTGCCACTAGTTTTTGGCGAATCTTTTATCTTTCCCCTTTTGGGCGGGTTTTTTTCCTAACAAACAATTTGCAAGGGTTGAATAAACTATAACACCAACGATAGGCACTGCATAATAACCAGCGTTAAACCATGGTTTTAAAAGTATTATTATTTTTTTATTGCTTTTAAAAATGGATTGTGACGAACTATTAAATGTGAGGAGCAAACAAACTACCCCATAGACCACTGCCATAAAGAAAGATTATATTCCTAGCGGCTGGGAAAAACTGACAGTATTTAGGTGTGAACAAAATATTGAACAATCCCCAATTGTCTAATTCAGACTTGAGAAGTACTACGCAGGTACGAAGCGCAGTTAGGGTCAAAAATGGTTTTGATCAGTTGGGGCAGACAATGATTATTTTTAAAGCTAAGTTAGTAAGTAAGATGGCGCCGGTTGATTCAGAAGAAGATTTAAAATATATTTATCACAAATCCGGTTTTTAAACAATTCCCTAGAAACTCTTGCATGTGACAGTATACAGATTTGGAACTATGTTGTCCCCATTCATATGGGGTTTAAATTTCTTTTAATCATATTAAATTTTTGATCATATTAAATTTAATCGCAATTAAAAAAAAAAGAGCGACAGGAGAAGAAGACGCCGCAGGGTCCTCCGCAGGAGCAGAATGCGCCACAAGTGAAGTACCCACAAGTGAATGTACCGCAAGTGAGTAATGTTACTAAGCCCAAAAATCCTGGACGTGTTGAGGCTGGGCGTAAACTGGCTGAATGGAACAAAAAGAGAAAATCAAACCAATCCCAAAACAAAAATTGTTAGATAAAATACAACCCTCCCGCCAACAACAACAACACAATTAACAACAACAACACAACACAATCAAACGATAAGATGTATTATTATGTATTGGCGCTCTGCTGTTGTTGGCGTCTTTAGCATACAAATACCTAACACCAACTATTAACAAAGCCGCAAGCCCCCACATAAAAGAGAAAAAACCGCCTTTTGCAAAAAAAAGGCAACCTCCTGCAGTAGATCATTTTCTATGTAATAGTTTTTAAGAACTAGATAAAGTACAAGATTTGAACTAGAATAAGTTACAAAGTTAATTAGTTATAGAAACTACTTTTTAAGTTAAGTGCAAGTAAATTTAAGTTTAAGTTGTAAGTAAATTATTAGTTGTTTTAAGTACTAGTTTAGGTCTTTATTAAGGTTCCTTGTTATGTTTCTTAAGTAAGTTCTTGTTAGGTTCTTAAGTTAAGTAACATCCCCAAGTCCGACAAGTTAATCTTTTAAAGTTCTCCAATGCCCTACAGCATATGAAAACTCAGGATTGACTAAGTTCTCTGTTATTATTAGAGACGAGTGATTCTTATTAACAGCAGTTGTGTTTACTTGATGGATAGTAGAGCGCAGAATTGTAACATTTGTGTGATAAAATACTTTGTTTTTCAAAGAGAGCTTTGCCTCGTTGTTTATCCGTGAGGTTTTATTTTTTTGACAACTTCTATACTTATGCCTTTATCGTTCTTCTTCATTACAGAAGTCTGGCTGGCAAGATGCGGTACAGCTTTGAACCGCAAGCCAACATATTCTTTGATAAGGGCGGGTCCGCCATTGATTTTCATCCCTTCATCTTCCCAATCACTTTCTTGTGTAAAAGGTGTGAAGTGTAAAGGACGTGGTCTTTAGGAAATTCCCATGTGCCGTACCACCCGACATGTGCCTTTAGCCCACGGCTGTTTCATAAATCCTTAAAATCTTCTGTAGGAACGTCTAGAATAAAAGAGGCAGTGGTATCTGTGTAAAGGACTCGTTGCTTACTGGTACGAGTGGTTTAAAGTAGACGTACAGATATTCTAACATTAACAATTTGAGGAAAGCTCTTATACAGTAAGGGAGGCCCGATAAACACCGGGCGTGTTCCAACTTAACAACCGTTTTTCTTCATCATGATGCCAATCAGGCTGTCGGTAAATCTGCTAAAGTCTTGATGTAGGTTTAGAGGCAACTTAATTGCTTGTTTCTTTTGTAACTAATTTACATCTTTACGTTGTGTGGTTTTCCATGGTTTTCCAAAACAGCTGTTTTCATCATTTTAAAAAGAAGTCTTTTTTGAAGATCAGTGGCTTGGGTTCTAGATCATGTTTTTCTTAAGTATGGCTCAAAAAGGGCTCTTGGTCAAAAGAATTTTATTCTTGAACGGCGTCAGCTTTAATCCGGGGTCTTTGGTAAAAACTGTAGGAGTCTGTAATGGCACACATATTTTAGTTTTTGTCTAAGATTAGGCACAAATTTAGGGGTTCGATGGGCTCATCTTTAATCTTTCTGGGTAGGGGGGGAAACGTTGTGGAGATCGTGTAGTTCTTTTTATAATTTTAAGTTACTTCCAAGATTAGTCTATTGGATTATCAGGCGTAAGTGTGACAACATTAACACAGTGTTAACATCGTGAGGTCCTTTTATCATTTAAAGTTTCTCAGTGGGAAGCGGTGGGGCTCATGGGCCCCTCCTACAGATTGTTAGCGTCTAAGTACATAATAGTTGGATGGTTTGTGGGATCATAATCGTCTAAATATTGTTGTTGGCTTTGCGTAAGGATGTGAGGCCATGCTAAAACCTCCCCTCAGCCCTTTTTCAATCATCTGGGTGGGGTAGATCAGATATTAAGTCAATCTGAAAGTTTGTAGAAATTTAAGAAGCGTCCCAAGAAAGCCGGGGCAGAGATGTTTAAAGTGATGAGTCTAAGTTGTAATGGGTTTTAGCATGTAGATCTGTAATCTGAAAGACGTCTGCCCAAAAAACACACGTCAGCCAATAAATATTTATCTATATCCCCCATTCGTTTCACAGTGTAATTCTGTCCAGGCTTTCTGAGCGTTTCATATTCAGATCAGTTATGTCTTTGCCTTAAGATAGAAAAGAAAGCGCCTTTAGGAGGAAGTGAGTCTTCGTCAAACTATCCACGAGTTCATGTATTCATAAGGATAACCCTTTACCACCAAAGATGGATCAAAGTATTGTTTAGTGATGGAAAGTCTTGTTTGAGATCCCGCTAATTATCTAAACTCCCATCAGATGTTGGCGAGTCATAAAAGGATAAAGAGTCAAGAGTAAAAGTCCCTGTACTTTTCTGAAGACTGTGCAATGCAGGTAACCCTCTTATATTCAGAAGTACTGCTTGC
>JAFLJL010005090.1:0-14959 GCA_018398815.1 Conus ventricosus
TTATTTATTCAGTCTTTCCTTGATTTACTTTTTTTACTTTTACGTACAGTTTAAACGTGCTTTTATTTTTATCAACAGCGTTTCTGCAAGATCTGTCCACCACACTTTACCTGTGTGTTTGAGAGATTTTGATTGACTAAGAATCGGAATTGCCTCACCGGCTGCGTGCAGTAGTGAGATAGTAAAATGACTGTACATAGATCTACGTCAGATTTATCAAAAGAATTGACGTCATATGAAGATAGCACAGATTGAAATTTGGCCCAGTCAGCTCGCTTGTAATCAAACTTTGTGTCACGAGTTTGTCACGAGGCCTACGACGTTTGACCCATCTAGGGTGGCGGAATTACTCATTTGTTTATTATCGTTGTTGTTGTCACGTGTCCGTCCCTTAGTGTGGCTTGTGGTGCGGTTGCACCTTGGTGTAGTTCAGCTCACGTTCGGTTTGCTTTCTCTCTCTCTCTCTCTCTCTAATTCCACTGCCCGTGCTATTCGTCCTGCAGGTTCACGGGTGGCTGGTACCTTTCTCTCGAACTTGCTGTCTATCGACCTCTCGCCTGTCTTTTTACCTGTCGCACGTGCTTCATTTCTTTTAGTTTGAAGTATGCTCACTCTGTGACGTAGCGTGGCATGTTGGCCGCCATCGCTGAGGGAGGTTAGCTCTTCACTCGAGCGGAAGATGTCTCTGGGAGCGCCTGCTCCGGTCTTGGTTCTTCACCCTATCGTCGAAGGTACAGTCGGTATCTTCAATTCCTACAGTCGGCCTGTAGGAGAGGGACATCACTTCTTCTTTTTCCGCATCTGCGCCTCTGTCCTCTCGACTGGACAGAGGGCAGAGAGAGTCGTTTGACCCGCCTCTTCGGGGTCACCCACGGGTAGCTGGTAAGCATCAGTTTCGTGGTTTGTTTGTTTTGGTTTGTTGTTGTTAGCCGGCCTATTCTTCTCTTTTGCGCAATTTTCTTTTGTTTTCAAAATTGTAAAAGAAATATTGTTTGAGACCTTTTTCTGGTTAATTCAGTCTTTAACCTTGCCATTCTAAATTATATCCAAAATTCTTTCTCCTATTTATGCATCTGGTGATGCAGTAGTCGGTGGGGATGGGAGAGAACCTGGTGATTCAGGTTGGTACTTGCTTGGTCTCGCTCGTCCGCCCTTGTCACATTCGCCGGACTCTTATCCTTCGGCCACCGTCTGTTTGTGTGTGCAAGGAGAACGAGTTTTATGTTCGCGAGCGTGCGTACGCATGATTTGTCGTTCGGATGCGTGGTTAGAGATTTGTGTTATTTTGAAATGTGGCTATAAAATGTGATAATTATGCCATTGAATTATTATTTGCAAATGTGGTGGCAGTTATAAAGCGATGGTTGCTGTGTTGGTTTATTTCCTAAGAAAGGAAAATGTTAAGCATGAGTGAGAGAAGGGTGAAGATAATTCATATTGGTTTTATAGCCTGTTGATTTAATGCAGTCTTTTACCTGCTTCGTGTGAGAAGACTTTAACGAACATTCCTGATTTGATTGGTTTACTGTGTTATGCTCAGGTCTGTGTTGAGCTGGTGTTGTTGGTTGTGTTTAGTAGACCTCCCCTCGCCCATCATGCGAGTGGCTGTTAGGATTTAACAGCATGGGTCAGATTGTACTGACGGCGGGGTTCCAGTGCCCTTCCTTCCTTCCTTCCTTCCTTCCTTCCTTCCTTCCCTTTCTTCTCTCCTCCAGCTACCTTTCCCCCCCTTCCCGGGGGCTTCACCCGGAGCCTGGACTGGTTGGTGCCACGCGCTGGTTGGGGCCACGCTCTGGTTGGGGCCACGCTCTGGTTGGGACCGCAGACTGGTTGGTGCCACGCGCTGGCTGGGGCCACGCTCTGGTCGGGACCGCGGACTGGTTGGTGCCACGCGCTGGTTGGGGCCACGCTCTGGTTGGTACCGCGCGCTGGTTGGGATCACGCACTGGTCGGGACCACGTTCTGGTAGAAAAGCCCGTGGTTTTGACTGGCCGGCCCTGATCCCCGTCCAGGACCTCCAGTAACAACGCCACGTTCCCCCCCCCCCCCCCCCAGGACGTGCTCTTCACTGTCTGCTTGTGCGTGTCAAGGGTGTCGGCCTTGAAGGACTCTCTTCAAGAACCGACCCGGTTTGGAGCACCTAGTGCGACAGGGTGCTCCCAGTAGACTTTGGAGAGGCAGGGGTGTGGAGGCACTCCATGGTGTGGGAAGGGATGGATGCTGGAAATGTTTATTTATAATTGTGTATATGTCATATGTGTTGAAATGTTGTGATTGTGATTGTGTACGTCGTATGGTGAAATGTTTATTTATAATTGTGCATGCTGTGTGTGTTGGAATGCTTAATTGTGTGTATGTCGTGTGTTGAAATGCTTGATTGTGATTGTGCATGTTGTGTGTGTTGGAATGCTTATTTATGACTGTGTATGTTGGTGTGAATAAATGGGGTGTTGTATCGTAATCTTTATTGTGTGGTCTCTTGCGGGGCGTGTGAGGTCAGTCACTCCCTTCACTCCCACCTAGACCGATCCTGTCAGGGCAGACCTCCAGGGGTCGGTCGTGACACTTTGGGATTTTATCCTTACTGTCATTGTACATAGATTCTACGTCAGATTTATCAAAAGAATTGACGTCATATGAAGATAGCACAGATTGAAATTTGGCCCAGTCAGCTCGCTTGTAATCAAACTTTGGGATTTTATCCTTACTGTCATTGTACATAGATTCTACGTCAGATTTATCAAAAGAATTGACGTCATATGAAGATAGCACAGATTGAAATTTGGCCCAGTCAGCTCGCTTGTAATCAAACTTTGGGATTTTATCCTTACTGTCATCTTGGCTCACTACAAATCCTCTCAGAGAAATAACTATGGGAATATGATCACTCCCTAAGGTGTTATCATAAATTTGCCATGTACAGCTCGGGACCATTGATGGGGAGATTAAAGACAAGTCAATTGCAGATGATCTGTGACTAGGGATATCAGGCAGTCTCGTGATACTTCCATCATTTGACAGGACGAGTGGAGAGTCTGATATGTTCTCCACTAAACCGTTTGAGCTGACTTTCGTGCAAGTTCTATCCCAGAAAGGAGCATGTTCATTAAAGTCCCCTGCAATTAACCATTTACTACTTTGAAAGTTTATATTATGTAGCCAGTCTGAATTGCTATCAATGACTCCTTTTGGGAAGTACACAGAGACAATGTTTAAGACTAGAGAAGTGTCAAAGTGAACAGAAGCTGCACAAGAATACAAGTCTGAGGTGCCAGGAGGTATAGGTGACTGAAGGGGATGGTAAAATAACTGGTCATTTATATAAATGGCTGTGGAGACTTTCTCATTGTCACCAGTTTCTTGTACCACAGGTGGGTAAAAGAAACGATCCAGCCGTGGCAAGTCGTTTTTAGACACATTTACTGATTGAAGAATAAGGACCATGTTGGAGCTGGCTTCAAGATGTTGTTGAAGATTTACCAAATTCTTGTTAATCAACCGGCAGTTCCATTGTAGTATATTAATGTCAGTCTTCTTTGCCATCAGAATTTTACAATGGACATTCAAGGGAGGCACAATTGTAAGATGAAGATTATTCAAATGAAAGATAAAAAGACGATTCCCCAACAATGAACTAATCAGTAAACAGTAACGCAAAAGATAACACTTTAACAAAAGGCAAGGCCTAGAAGAGGAATAAGAAGGTAATGTGTAACGCACCAAAAGAACAAAAAAACAAAAAAAGAAATGGAAATTGAGGAAACTATGCGATGTAGCAGGCTAGGAAAACAAAATCAAAATGGCAACCAGGCAAATATATATCACAAAGACGATCAGATTTTCACTTCAGTCGCTAGACATTATAGCACAACTACTGACTTTTTTGATGGGGGAGTGTTGTTAAGTTTTACGAAGATCATTCACCAGTCTTGTAGAACATCATAGAAGTTCCGCCAGGGCCCTGGTACAGGAGAAAAGGGTAGATCATGATACCTGTGTGACGAGAAGACTGGAGGGACTCCCGAGGTATCGTGTTCTCCATGTAGAGTGATGTAGACTGAGATTCCTGGACTTGCTGCCAGAGGGTTTCTTCCAGAAAAGCTGGTGAACGTGTCGCCCTAAGTTACCAGCAAGTACACTGGCTCCTTTCTGGTTCGGGTGGACTCCGTCTTTCAGTGTTCTGGGGCTGGCAAGGAGATTCTCGTGGCTGATGACGGACACTTTGGGAACTTTGAATAGTTCAGAGTTTATAACCGCGTTCTGTATCCATTGACGACAAAGTCTGTCTCAGCGTGGGCAGTAAGTCCTTTGTATTGGAAGATTTTTTGGAAACGGTTTTGAAACCATAAGATCGACCAAGTCGGGGGCACTTCACACCGTTCAAAACAGAATCATGAAGGACGAGAACAGTTGGGAGATCTTCTTTAGCTTTGTTCACTTTCCTTTCCACGTTGTGTCTTTTCTTTGTTCGATTCTGAGCAGTCTGTGACGTGATGACGCTATCATTGGGATTGACGTCACGAGAAGTTGTCTTCTGTGTTCTACATCTTTCTTTTGGCTTTAGTTTTTTAATCTTCCTCTTTTTTATTCCTGGTTGAAGTTGAAACTGCGTGTTGTGCTGTCACCTGAGCGTAGGTAAGGTCGTGTTTCGCGCTCTCCTTTACCATTTTCTGTTCCGGATCAGTCTGAACAAATTTAGAACATGGTTCTGAAGTGCACTTTACGGTTGTGAGCTGAGCAATCGTGTTGTTTTGCTCACGTACCGTATCTTCGAGGGTTACTATTTTTTGCATGTTTCAATTACTTTTCTCAACTCACCGATCTCTTCTTTCACGTCACTCATGGCATAAGAAGTGAAGGAGTTGAGATTTAGAATTTTATCAGTTAAATTTGCAAAATCTGTGAATGAGTTCAAGAACCTGATCGACAAACTACCCCAGCTAGAAGATCTATTTTATGGCTATGACGAGTAGAAACCCCATTAGGTACGACCAATCTAGATAAAAATAACCAGAACCAAACCAGGAGGGGACAAATATTAGACCTCACGGTCTAGGCGTAATCAAAACGCCGTCCCTATTACTACTACTACTAGGCCTACTACTACTTATCGGTGCTGTCCGTTCCAATGCCAGCATACTGAGCATTTGTCTGTTGACCGATTCGCTTCAGATCTGCAAATTCTCGAAGCGCCGACCTACTTGGTTTTGTCTTTCTTTCTTGGCTTGCATTTTGTACTGGGCACGAAAGAAGACCTCCCTGGCTCCTAGTTTTGGTCATTTCTGAGACAGAGCCTACAGAAATGCTAGGCCCTATAAGATAGCAGACCCGACGTTTAACTTCTGATCACTGTCGCCATCTTGTGTGTGTGTGTGTGTGTGTGTGCGTGCCTGTGAGAGAGAGAGAGAGAGAGAGTGTGTGTTGTGTGTGTGTGTGTGTGTGTGTGTGTGTGTGTGTGTGTGTGTGTGCATGCGTCTGTGTGTAATTTGTGGGCTTGTGTGAGCATGCTCCTGCGTGCATGTATCTGCTTGTGTTCGTTCGTTCTTCTCTTTAACGTCTTTTCACAATGCTGTGATATTAGACGGGAAAAAAAAAAAAAAAAACACCTCCCGTCTTCCTATCTGAACCTCCCTACCATTTCCCTTCAAAAATGAAATCTTAACAACAATAACATACAATAACATACTCAAAACATTTGTAAACATTAAATCAATGAGCCAACTGGGCTCCGTTTTAAGCCTTTAACAACATCCAGCATAAGCAAATCGTTCAATAAAATATTCTTAAAAGATGAATCTGAAACCGTTGAATCACAAATCGAAGTGGTAAAATGATTTCAAATGCTGACAGTGTAGAATAACATGGACAGGTGTTATTTCCTCACCGCAGACGCACTTAACATGACTGTTGAATTTGCATCTGAGAGCATTCAGTCCGAATCTGTAGACCAGGGATGACAGTGTTCGGTTTTCACACATGAGCTCACCATTGCAGGAATCCATATGTTTGACTTTGAAAATATTCCTCTTTTCAGTGAAATTTACAAAAGAACCTCCTAATAGTTCCTTCACATGATTCCAACAAGTTTTCGTTATTAAGGAATAACTTTCAGATAAAGATAAAGGAATGTTAACACATACAGAATTTTTAATGTTCATTGCACCCCTTTTAGCTGTTCTGTCCGCCCATTCATTACCAAAAATATTACAATGTGATGGAACCCAAGAGAATGAGATACTAGTTCCGCGCAGTGACAAATAATGGATTGTATGACAAATTTCTGCAATAATATCATCTCTTACTTTTAGATTATAAGACTGTAGCGCGTCTAAAAACAGATTTAGAATCAACCAAAAATAATACCTGAGCTAGACTAAAAGGAAGATCAAGCAGAAAATTCAAACCCATCAAAATAGCAATAAGTTCTGCTGTAAATATTGAAAAATGTTTTCCAAGATGGTAAGCCTTTTCTGCTTTTAAAGCTGGGATTACAAATGCAGCTCCAACCATGTCATTATCTAGCTTAGAGCCATCAGTGTAAATTTTTAGATGGTCCGGGTAGTGCTAAAAAATATGAGCTTTTACAGAAGCAGATAAAGTGGGACCATCATTTTTCTTTATATTTGTATAATTAGTATCGAAATAGGCTGATAGTAGTTCCCATTTAGGGACTGCAGTGAACAGTACACGAGATGATATAGCTTTCTTATTGATTCCTGACTCTTGAAAAATGTCATAAGTGAAAGTGCCTATTGTTTCTAAAGAGGCAACCGACTTTGTTCTTTTGGGAAAATCCGTGTCTGATTTTACGCACACTTCATCATAATTTGAATTTGGAACTGATGTACTCCTTAGGACATATTTAGATGATGCAAGTTTCATATTTTCTTCAAAAGGTAATATACCAATTTCAGCATATGTTTTTAATGAAGATGTATATATTGGAACTCCAATCGCAAGTTTATAGGCTTTACTGTCTATACTTTGCATTTTTAAAAGGTATTTTGGGGCAGAGAAGAATACCTCTTGGGCATATGTTAACTTTGAACGAATAAGTGCTGTTACTAGATGTATAAGAGTGGAAATGTCTTGTCCCCACTGTTGTTTGCTGACAATTTTTAAGAAGTTCAGACTCTTTTTAGCTTTCATCATTACGTGTATCTAAATGCACTTTCCATGACAATTTTGATGCAAGGATTACTCCTAAAAATTTAACAGACTGTGCATAATTGATAACTGACCCTTCTGCTTATGTGTGTACATATATATGTGTGCATGTCTTGTGCCTGTTTTTTATACCTTTTCAGCTCCCTACAAACAACCATAGTCCAAGATTTGTGTAAATGAATGCCTCCCTCCTGAGCACACTGCCACGTTCAACCAAACACGAGTCTTCAGAAATTTGTTGACATTGATGCTTTTGATAGACACTCACGAAAGGCATGGACACAAACAGAAAATCAGAACTGAGGTCACTATGAGAGCCGGACATTGAACGGCTACAGAATTTGTTACTTCTTTTTTTTTCCTTTTCAACAATTTTCAGTGAGGATACTGGTGATAATGTGTTGTCAACTCTAGGTCTGAGACTACTTGATAAACCTTTCATCATAATTTCTGGCTTCAAACAGGCCTGAGAAATACAGACACCTGCAGTGTTTAATATGAGCGACACTCAGAAATATCTCTTTAGTGGACAAAACGCAACTCTGTGGTTCTAGTTTTTGTGTTTTTTTCTTAAGTACATCACAGTGGACAATGGCAGGAGTTCCGCAAATAACTTCTGACAGGATTTGACCCCACCACTTCCCAACCTGCAACACTAACCACTATACCACAGTGGCTAGTTCAGACACTCCAACTGGAATAATAAAGTGGTCTTTCTGCACAGCTGGGCTTGTACAAGACATTTCCAGTGAACACAGAGGCACACTGTACAAATGATTGGACCTTCCTGTTTGTTCTCCCATGATACGAAACTAATGCAGTTCAGGGATCTAAATATACATGTGAACACATACAAGCAGACACAGTACATTTATGGATGCATGTGTTCATGCTTCTCCCACTCTCACCTCCCCCTCCCCCCCCCCACACACACACACATAAACTTGGCATTTCAGTCTACAATATTTTTCTTACCTTCTTCAACCAGCTCAGCCACAAGTGTATCAAACGACCTTTTCTCTCCGAAACCATGTGTTTTCAGATCTAGAACAAACAAAAATCTGTTATGTGTGTCTGTGTCTGTGTGTGCGTGCATGTGTGCGTGCATGTGTGCGTGCGCACATGTGAGCGCGCGCGCACGCGCGCGCGCGCGCGTGTGTGTGGTGTTGTGTGTGTGTGTGTGTGTGTGTTGGAAAGTCACGTCAAAATACCTCTGTACTGAGAGTTAAGGACAAGTCAATCAAATGGAAGAACGGGTGTTTCAGTCCAGGGGGATATTTACCTCGGAATTAACATTGGCTCTGACTCCATTATCCAAAAAGTCCTTCGAATGAGACCAAGGTTCCGTGTATGAACGTATGCATAATATCTTGCACACATGTAAAATCCCATCAACTTTCAGAAGAGAAGGCCAGATTGGCCATTGGTATGGATGACACGTTATAGCATGCACCCTGCGTGAAAAATCGAAAGAGTGACGGAGAAAACTGAGCAAATGATAATGACTGAATGACACGAGAAACGAATCAATGAAACGCCAGCAGGCAGCTCTTCAGTCGGCTCTATCTAGATAGGCACCCACTGTGTAAAAGAGAGTATGGATTGTTAAGCGCTTAGAGATTGGTCTCTGTCTGGGGATAGGCATAGGTACTCTTAATAATAATGATAATAACTAAGAAACACACACACACACACGCACACGCACACGCACACGCACGCACGCTCGCGGTTAATGCTTTTTGTTGATCTGAAAAATATAACCTTTCACAGGAAAAGTTCCCTCAATTCATTACCATTTGCAGTTACTGCCAGTTGATCTTCGATTTTCTCATACGAGGGTTGTTCAATTTAAAGATGACACTAGGCTTGCCGTTTGGAAACGAAGCACCGCACAGAAAAATGTTTATACCAAACACAACTTTAAAGTTTACCTGATTAGAATTGCAGAAAATAAAGTTGACGTCATGACGCAACTCGGAGTATGACGTAATTACAACTTGTGTTTCAAACAGCTGAGCCTGAAAAAAATGGACGTCACCAATGAGCAATTTCGTTTCTACACTTTCACAAGGCTACAACTTGGTGACGATTGTAGGAGGATACACGCAGATTTGCAAGCTGTTTACGGAACGGATTGTGTGTCTTACCGCACAGTTTGCAGATGGGTCAAACAATTAAGAGCAGGTAGGGCGCCATCTGATTGGGGTAATCGTGCAGAGCGAGCTTTACCAGCTCGGAACGAACAAAACATTGCATTTGTGAAAAGACTGATAGAGGAGGATCCACATTCGACTGTGCGGGAATTAAGCGAGGCATGTGAGCTTTCAATTGGCACCATTAACAACATTCTGCACAAAGACCTTCACATGAGAAAACTGGCTGCAAGATGGGTGCCACATCTCTTAAGCGATGATCAGAAGCAGCAGCGGGTGGCATGTTCACGCAAACTGCTCGACGAGTTTGAGCCCAATGGGCCAAAACGACTGTGTGACTTAGTGACGGGAGACGAGAGTTGGCTGACATTCTACGGCATCCCCAACAAACGCTGCAACCGCATGTGGGTTGGCCCTGACGGAGACCGACCAGTTGTTCTTCGCCAGGATTCCAGAGTCGCAAGCGAATGTTTTCTATTTTTTTCAACACGCAAGGCCTTGTGGCAATTGACATTTTGCCTGAGAAATCAACAATCACTGCCTCCTACTATACCCAAGTTGTGCTCCCCAAAAGTTGTAGGAAAAATCCATGAGCAGCGCCCAACCGTCAGCACCCAGAGGACCCTTCTTCTGCATGACAATGCCAGTGTCCATAAGGCGAAGGTCACCACGACCTTCCTGAGCGAGCAAGGAATCCAAGTTTTGGACCACCCACCCTACAGCCCCGACTTGGCCCCATGCGACTTCTGGCTGTTCCCTGCTCTGAAGGAAAAGCTCGCTGGGCGTAAGTTTGACCGGGTACAAGACCTCGCCAAAGCCGTAAGATCAGAGTTGTCCGGTCTGCCTAAAACCGACTACCAGAGGGCGCTTGAGAATTGGCGTAGGAGGCTTGAAATTTGCATTCGAGCCAACGGAGAATACTTCGAGGGGATGTAAAAGTTTCAAGTTGCTGAGATGAGAGGTACGTTTTTTAAGGGGGTGGTGACATCTTAAATTGAACAACCCTCGTAAGCAACATGTTTCTGTAACATACACAATAAGATCATCATTTACCTTCTCTCAATTACATCACAAGGAGCCAATCTGCTTTGTATTGTTATTGAAAAGTGATGTAACACTTAATATTCAATATCATTACCATTCATTTCATGTTGTTACTACTTATGGTTTCTCTTCCATTACACTCCAGCTGACCACTGAGTGTCGGTCCCCTTCAGGCTTCTCCCAGCATGAAAACCAACCTTAGATGAATATTCACACAATGGTAGGCATGTGCAACAAGTCAAAAACACTTCACGTTTAACGCTGAAATACTGGTGGTGGATATGACTAGGATGTGGAGCGCGTGCCAGCCATTCTTTACGTTTAACGACAACACCAACAATTTCTTTCAAAAGCAAAACGTAATCCTGCAAAATATCCAGATTAAATGAAAAAAAAAAGAACAGAAATGTAGAGGCTCTTTAAAATTAAAGGGACAATCACTCTGTGTGTGTGTGTAGTGTGTGTGTGTGTGTGTGTGTGTGTGTGTGTGTGTGTGTGTGTGTGTGTGTGTGTGTGTGTGTGAGTGAGAAAGAGAGAGAAGAGTGTGTGGTGTGTGTGTGAGTGAGAAAGAGAGAGAGAGTGTGTGTGTGTGTGAAAGAGAGTGTGTGTGGTGTATGTGTGTGTGTGTGTGTGAGTGTGTGTGTGTGTGTGTGTGTGTGTGTAGTTGTTTTCCTCAGATGAATACCGTTTCAATGTAAGTAGTGAAGGTTCTTTTTTTTATGGCAAGCTTTATCACAAAAGCATTCAATATAATGTCAAACATTTTGATAAATCACATTTAATTTACTTTTACTCAAGTGTCAAACTTACTATAATCATTTGCATAATATCTGCACAGTCTTGCTCTGTGGCTTCTCGAATATGTGTAATTCGCCATGTGGACAGAACTCAGATGAAAGACTGCCCGTGGGGTTGCCTGGACGCAAGAAAGACAGAGAAAAGTTTGTAAAGTTTGAAATATGATAGTATATTATATAGTACAGACAGCTTCAAGTCAGTTTCTGATTTTTGTTGTAGAAACTAGTCACACAGGTCAAAAGACACATACAGCTGCTCACAGACTTTCCAGTCATTTACAAAAATAAATGCACATATAAAATGTATATTTGTATATTTTCTAACCTTCACGTGATGCCTAGATACGCATAACACAATCACAATGCGTGTTTGTACTTACATACAAATCTTTCGCCTGGTGCCAAAGAATTGTGACTTTCTGCCGTGGGTAAGAACGTCATTGACTTATCATCGGTGGAATGTTTCAGGTTCGTACCATGATGCGGATCAGTGCTGGGAGTCCAAGGAGTTTCCTCCAGGATGTAAAAGTCAACTCAAGCCAGGCATGCCAAAAAGGTTCTCCAGACAAAATACAACTCAGCCGACAACGATGGGGCAGAGAGGTGGTGTGTGTTTTGTAAATAATTGGTAGGGGTGCGGCGCCATGAATTAACCACAGTGGGATGAAGTTGTATACTTCAGTTAACCTCTGAGGTGGTGTGAATGTCACGTGACACAATTTCCAGTGGTCCGTGTTCATACATGGTAGGGGCATGTTGTGTGATGAATCAATCACAGCAGGATGGTGTTGTAGACTTCGGTTCACTTTGAGTTGGTGTTGATATGTCACATGACACAATTTCTTTTCCAAACATCATTCCCCTGATGCCACTCAGTTTTGACATAAACTCTGAAATCTGTCATGCTTGAAAAGGAGTTGAAACTCGAAATAGCGCAATAGAGGTGTTTTGACATTGCTCATTTCATCTTCTCTCTCTCTCATCTCATCTCTCTCTCTCATCTCTCTCTCTCTCTCCCCTCTCTCTCCGTCTCTCTCTCTCTCTCCTCTCTCCTCTCTCTGTATGTGTGTGTGTGTGTGTGTGTGTGTGTGTGTGTGTGTGTGTGTGTGTGTGTGTGTGTGTGTGTGCACCTGCGAATCCATTGATTTGGACTCATCAGCTGAACCAAGCTGATTCTGTTGGCCCTCCCTTAGCATGAAATGGAGATATAAAACCTGTACAATTCTGTGGTATTCTTACTACCAAGGGTGAAAAACCAAATTTATTGCCATCCCATAGCACCCATGAAAGGTAGACAACCAAATGAGAAAGAAAATAGTGTTAGTAGCATAAAAATGAAAGATAAATGATAGAGGGGGAAATCTCTTGGGGGATATCTTCAAGCCTATGTTTAGGTGTCTATATAAAGACATAAAGACGTTCAAAAGGTGTGAACAATAAGAGTGGTCAGCTATTCCCACTAATGATCCAATCAGTGTGACTCACATCAGTGCTGACTGCAGCTGAGAATTGCCCAAAACAGCCTTTACTTGTATCTTGTAAGAGATGGAATCTCCCACTGACTGACCAGACAATTATGATCAACAAGTAAGCAGTGGAGGAAAACAAGTGCAGGCTAATAATTCATTGTCTTTTGCAAAGAGGAGCTGAAAGGTGGAGGTTGAAGGGAGGAGTGGAGGAAAGAATATATATATGGAGACATCACAGTCATCTAAGCAGAATCATTTTTCGTCTGACCAGAGTTGACTTTTGTCTGCTGATTCGCAGTCATCAGTGGAAACCAGGCTGATTTTGTTAGTCTCCCTTTGGCATCAAATGGAGATACAACACCTATAATTCTGTGGGTCTTTTTTACCGCCAAAGGCTCCATATTTACTCTCCCCAACCTCCCTCCCCTTTCCTTTAACAACTCAGGCTATCCACAACAACTTTACAACTTGGCACTACAAGCAGAATCCAAATGCAAAAGGTCCATTATGTGTTCTAGACCACCTAACTCATATCCTAGCGCTATGAATCTAATGTAGCACCGGTCAACAAACTTCAGACAAACGAAAGCGTATCAAGCTTGAGGCCAACCCTACCACCTTGACAGACTCAGCTGCTGTAATACTGCTTTAGTAGAGTACCTCAACATATAACACAAGCATAGAAGATGTGTCTGGGCTATCATCACCACCGTAAAAAAAAAAAAAAAAGACAAACACCATGGAATCTGTAACAAAAACAATGGAACAGAGAACGAAGTACACTCTATTGCTACATCAGCAAGAAGATGATAATCTATTTAAAGAGTGATGAAAATCACAACAAATGCAATTCATCACATACACTAAATCTCTACTTCATCAGATTCGCACACAATAGTAAGAAAATGGCAAATGGAATGCTAAACACTTCCATACAATATGAAAACTGACACAGTTCAGAGATGCTTACTACACATGTCTTTTTCTCAAAATACATGACACTTGACTGAAATAACCATCAATTAAACGCAAAGCTATGAAGGAACCACCACTTAAAAAATGATGAATTGAACAAAAAAGGCGGGGGAGGGGGGGGGGGGTGAAGACCACTGTGTGGCCTGTGTAGTGGATACAGAGGTCCTTCACTACTGGTGGGGTGACATCATTCAGATTCATCATCACACATCCTCAGGCAGTACTTGGTTATCTGAGAAAAGCTTGAGGAAATTCACAGATTATATACAGTCTCTCTGCAAGCTTGCAGGAAGGTACAATATTTGGTTTTCAGAAAGTGAACTAGTACCTTTTGCTATCACCAACAACAGTCAGGGGAAAATATGATGCAGCCATGAACTGGCTGGTAGAAGAAAATATGACTAAAAAGATCAATCATTTACAGAAGGCTTCACCTGTGGTTCCTGTCATCAAACCTGAATAATGTATACATGTTGTAGTTGAAGATGGATATATGTTGCTATGCCTGGGAACATTTTGTGCCGATTTATTCAGCTGCTGACTAATCCAGCACAACAGGTAAGTTGAGTTTTTGTGAATTTGTCGGCTCACACAGCAATATTTCCTTCACTTCAGTTCAAAATTTCCATCCCAATCTTTCCATTTACCCTCCTGCATCCTCCATACCCCTTTCCCCATGAAGTCATTTCATAGAGACTGAGGACTTGTATTTCCTCACTGTAGGTCTGTTTCCACTCTTTGTTTGGTTTTTTTGTCCTACTTTCAGAATACCAAATAGGTTGCAACTGAAAACTTCAATCGTTTGTTGTGTTCATCTTTGTGTTCTTTCTCGTGTTTTTCTGACAAAAACCTGTTAATGTTGCCCCTTAAGAAATAGTGTTTTGATCCATAACCTAACTTACACACACACACACACACACACCACACACACACACACACACACACACACACAACCACACACCGCGCGCACGCACGCAGCACACGTACACACACACACACACACACACACACACACACACACACACACACAACACACACACAGTGGCACACAAACCTGGTAGATTATCTTCAAGGTTAAATTTGATTTAGTCTTTCATATTTAAGTGCACCAACTTTTAATGTACCAGTTTTTACATGTTTATTTTGATCACTTATCAACTTAAGATCAAATTATGCCTCCAACAGATGAGAATATCAAAGATCACAAGTAGCTTCTGAGACATTCCATAAAGAAGAAAAACCGTTTGGGGCCTTTATAGCCTTATAATGCTATAAAGAAATACACATCGGGCATCACAGGTGCCCATAATGAACATACCTACACTTTTCAAAGATCGGCCAAGTACTCTCGTAA
>JAFLJL010005091.1:0-14922 GCA_018398815.1 Conus ventricosus
ATAACTAAGTAAAATGCTACCATTGCTGGAAAATGTTAATCATTTCATTAGAAATGGCGTCAATCCCAAACAGTGTTTTTTTATTGGTAGAGAAATCTATGGCGTCTTTCAGCTCTTTAATGTAATTGGGGCGTTGATGTCGCTTGTGTCATTATCAGATACATCATTAAAACATGGGCAGATTCTTTATCCTCTCTGAATTTTCTTTGTTTTCAGACAACCCATCTAACCTGCTTACTTTAGCAAACTGGTTGACAAACGCTCTGCTTTGTCTGCGGATGATGGTAACTTATTATTATCAAGAATAATAGGATACTCTGGGAGTTTGATTCCATTTTTTATCGTTTTTATCTCTTTCCATACCATTCTACTATCTTTATGATCGAATGTGTTTCTTTCGCAAAAATCATCCCAATAATCCGTTTTGGCTTGTTCCATAACTCTGTTACTATGTATATTTGAGTGTTTCATTCTTGAAATTTTTCATCTACCATTTTCTTATCTTGACTTTTCTTAGAGTGCACGTATTCCTTGAATAACCGTTTTTTCTCTTAACTGCCTTATCGCAATCTTCAGTCCACCAAACATTACCGAGATGTTTATCCCCTTTAGATCCATGATTCTTCAATGTGTGTGTGTGTGTGTGTGTGTGTGTGTGTGTGTGTGTGTGTGTGTGTGTGTGTGGTGTGTGAGTGTGTGTGGTGTGTGTCTGTCTGTCTGTCTGTGCGCACGTATGTGAGCGAGCGTGTGTATGTAAAATAGAGAGAACGGATAATTGCCGAGTCTAGCTCAACCGCCCTCAACCAGTTTCGGGCGGTTGCCCTAGGATAGGCATTTATTAGTTCTCTAACTAGTAAACCCTACAAACATGCATACTGTGTAGGATTATCCGTTTTCAATACTAATTTACTAAACTTTTCAGATTTTAGTTTTTGCTTAATCCTGTGTTTTCCTGATCATTTTCAATAACATCATTTTCACGCATACATTCATCAAATGCATCTCTGTCTTTCATGTGAAATAAAACTACAGTCTTTAATTGTTCTCTAAAGTCCTTTTAAAACTGAGTTATATTTTTGACATAAAATCACACACACTTATCCCAGCATGTCTTCCACTGAAAGCCAGTTTTGACAAAGTCTTTCTTTTTTTAACTATGTCTCTTTCTGCCGAACAGTCATCTATAATAAATAGTGTCTGCGTTCCTTCAAACAGTCTATAAAAGTGTTCTAAACAGTCACTCAGTTTATTGCTAGGATCAACTAAATATATGTCATCATCTGTCCATATAAACCTTCTATCATCATATGCTTTGTTCCATTTAAGTGTTGGACAGAAAATCACAATATGATCAAAATTATAGCGATAAACTGTTTGTAATAGGTCTAGGACAAATATTGTTTTTTCCACAACCAGTCTGTCCACAAATCAATGAACCAATGAGGAGTTTTTGTCATAAAGTTTAACTGCTCCATAGTTTTATAACAGAATTTAACCTAATCCAGTTATTAGTTTATCATACTCTCCGTCAAAACTTGTTCAGTATAATAAAATCCTATAAGATCTAAATGTGTAAGATTAAACCAATTCAGTTCTCTGAGATTGCTTCTATTTAGACTAATAATTGGTTTTGTCACTGGTTGTAATGACCTTAATCTCCCCACCGCTGTTAAGAACGACGACAGTAACTTAGTTTTTCAACGTCTACGTTTTGCCAGCTAATTAGAATTCCTTTTATAAGGACGTCACTAACGCCCACAACCCCATCCCTCCTCATCTTTTAAGACAGAAATTTCAAATATCATTGTGAACGTGTCTCCTAATTTCATTTGTGGAATGAACTGTAATTTTGTAGAAGCAGTCTTTCAAACCGATTCTCTTCTGTGGAGGATGTACTGTTTATTCCCATACGGCTTTATTTCAATCTCTTTCCGACTATGTCCTCTGGCATAAGACTTACATGTAAAGGGCCAGAGTTGAATGCTTTTCTGAAACTTTTTTGATGACTAAAACATGTAAATGGCTTATGAATTCAAATTTTATATCCCATCTAAATATGGTTCTAAGTGCCATTTGCTGTCAGGTTTTTCGAACTATTTTATTCATACTGGCCAGCATTATTTGCTTCTAGATTGCGTAGTTGTTCTAGTTTAGGAAACCTTTTGTTGTCGCCAACCTCTTTGCGTTTATAATCACCATTTTTAGTGTACTCAAAACCATACAAAGCCCTATCTCACCATTCTGTTCAAAGTCCGCAACGTCTGCAAGGTCTTTTAATTCTAAAGTTATACACCTCACAGGCGCTAATGTAACCCCCGATTCTTCTGGTCCATGCGACATTTCTAGTACAACTTATTATTTTATTTCCAAAACAATGTGCAGGTTATCACATTTCACGACTTTCCCTGTTTTGTCTGCAATTTTTATATTAAATGATCTGACCCTTCCACAAGCTAATCGTTTAAACTGTAAATTAGGGAATTGTATAATTTCATAATCGCAATATGCAGCTTTTCCTGACAGAAGAGCTCTTAAAACAGTTGAGGGCCTTCCATCATATAAGTTGCTATCAGTGCTCAGCTCGTCTAAATGAATATAGAGTAATGAATGTAATGCAAGATCGAGCGGATTTTCCCCCTCATAAGTAGTTTTGTTGGCATAACTCTAAAACTATGAGTGGGTTGATTGGTAGTTGTAAAGCCTAACATTTTAGCTAGCTCTCTATCAAAATAGTAACTTAATTCTTCTTCTTCAGGCTTGAATGTTAACATTGTTTTTAGATTTGCATTGTTAAGTTTGAGAGTAATGTCGAAGTTACTCATTGCTTCTTTTAGTGAGCAAAACCCGTAATAACCATCAGTATTGTTAACTGGCTAACTTTGGTCCCTGATTTGTCAACTTTTAGAATCGTATTATTATTCTTGGATTTAGTAATATTAAAACCATACGACTTTGTAAAAAAATTTATGGAGTGCAACCCTTCGGGTTCCGCATCGTTATCAATAGCATACACTGAAAACGAAGGACTGTCTTGAGTTGTTATTGTTACAAACATTTTTTAAAACAAATTAAAAATGAGTGCATTAAAATATACTGATGCAAAATATTCTGTTGGGCCGCACTACAATCTTAAAAATATAACAACTGATACTCTTGACATTTCTGTGACTCAGTCTGACGCCTTTCAAGTAAAGGTTATACTCCGATTGAAGAGCTATCTTAACCCTCCTATTAAAACGACCACAATCCCGAAAGTGTGGTTTAGTCATCCGATGCAGTTTTATCAGAACCAGTTAAACTTTGCTGTGTTTTGTGCATCAACCGGTGTGGAGTGTCGTATGCTGATCACTTAAATCATCCTGATCCTTTGGTGAGGTCAGTGTACAGATTTCATTTTTATTACACCTTCAGACGTATTTTGACTGAACTGCAAGCGCCATTACCAAATGACAAACCGTTTAATCCATTCAGTAAAAGAATAGACATGAAGGCTTTTGAAAGGATTTGTAACGAATTCAATATTAAGGTCAAGACAGACTTTAGACAAAAGTTGGATCTTAATCATGGTCTAGGCACCCCTATTTTTGGGGCGTGCACAGAAAGTATAACTATGACTGGAATCCTCCTTTTACCATCTTTCTTCAGGCAAGCTGTTCACCTCGGGTCCAAGCAAGAGCTAAAACACATGGACAACATTTAACTTAGACACCTAAGGCCCCTAACTAAAGCAGAATAGAACGAATAAACGACTCTGTTCGATTTATGTTTGGTGTTTCTAGGTTCGCAACACAAACGAGATCGGAAAACAGATCCTTCACTGGTTTTGTGCACAAAAACAATACTTAAAATTTTAGGGGGACCCATTAATTCTACATTATTTTACTTAAGTATAAAAAGACCAAAATTTTTTTAAAAATTTAAAATCAAAAATGATTTGGTGCACTGTTTAATACACTCCCTTTGACCTCAGACCCCAAAGGCACAAAAATAAACTAAAAAATGAAACCCTTTGTTAGGCAAAAACAGAAGGTCGGAAAAACGAAAAAATTCTAGCCAAAATATTGAAAGCAGAAAACAAACAAGTCGACCCCAAAAAAAAAAGTAAACCAACCCCGGGCCCAAAGCGCAGAGACTGTTGAAGTCAAAAAAAATAATGACCTGAAAAAAGAAAAAAAGCACTTGTTTTGGTTAACTGGCCTTGATCCATTTATTTTACTAAAAATTTAACCCGACTTTTAAAGAGAACAATGTCCATAAGTGCTGGCCTAAAGCCAACACTTTGTTTTGCAGTAGACAAAAACCCAGCAACGACACTCCCTAATATACCAGTAAAGACCCCATAGCTTTACGCAAATTTTTTTTAAAAAAAACCCGCAAGAGATCAATTTTGTTTTTTACCATGATTTATCGGGGGCGATGGAGGCGATGGGGGTGGAGGTCGACTTGACCACCGCCACCTGTAATAGCCAACACCAGGTACTTATGGCAAATCCAAAGGGCTGTTATAACGCTTGCTAATGTACACCTTGCTCTCAACAGTGTTCGAAATCGTTTTTTAGTGTTTGTTTCATATAAAATTCTTTGGATATTTTTCCTTATTCTATTCCTTGAGTTCGAATTTTTCTCGGTTAGTAAAAAAACTTTAGTCTTGCTGATCTCTCTTTTTCAAGACATGTAGTCTCGGGTTTTTTTTCTTTAAACCAGGCCCAAAAGTTGGAGTCGTCAGCCTCACGAGTTTTTCTTTTTCTCTTTTTAATCCATCTATTTCCCCAAAATTTTTGCAAAATTTGTTTGTTAATTCGCCTCTGTTTTTCTCAAAGCAGATCAAGGGCTGTTTTTTCTCGCTGGGAAACGCGGCGGGATATTTTTAAATGCGTTTCTTCTGAAAAACTGGTTTCTGCTTGCATTTTTTTGTTGCGTTTGACTTAAATCGAATTTCCCATTTTTTGATTTGGTTACGTTGGGGTTTTTGTTGTATGTTTTGAATTTTGAAACAGCCCCCCATCTTTTTTTGGTTTTTAACAACCAAGGCGATTTCGATCTTTCCCCCAAAGTCTTTTTTTAATTGTATTCATCCCTACAAACTTTGGGGGTCCGTTTATCTGTAAGCTGAACACTTTTCCCCTTGATCGTTTTTCACAAACAAATGGTCATCTTCATCTACTTCAAAATCATCGGGGGTATAAATTGGGAGGTTCGACCAAATTTTGGGTTAAAAATCGACCTTACTTTCTTTTAATTCAGCCCAATGGGGGGCGCTAGCGATGCTGTGTCAAGGATCATTTCACCATGTCGTTTTCCACGATCAAAAACACAAATCTTCTTCGCCTTAAATTTCCTTTCCATGTTTTTAAATAATTAACTTTTTTTTTTTTTTTTATAAAAAATTCAAAAGAAAATTTGGTTCAATTTTTGCCCCCGCATAGAAACTGAAAACCCTTTTTGGCGGAAGGAAATAAACGGAATATTACTGTTCCAAAAATCCATCTACTTTTATGCAGATCAAATTCTTACGTCAAATTTCCAGACCTAGGAGCAGATGAAGGATTGGCCAGGCTCTGCGCGACTTACTTTAAAATAAACTCGAATTACAACGACCCAAACGGGACTTTTGTCCAGAATCGGGGAAAAGGCCCAATTTTTTTAAAGAAAATTTCTATAAAACTTGAGGGCAAAAAATATTTTTTTTACACAAGCAGACATATTTTTAATCTATTTGATTTGGGCTAACCCGCGAATAAAGGGGAAGATTTTGCTTTTCAAGGAACGAAAGTAAGTTTCGCTAAAACCAGAATAGGCGCCGCGATCAAAAGACGGTAACAAGCCCGAAGCTTTAAGTTATCGTAGGAAATCCCCTTTCTTTTCCCCTTAGTTTTTGAGTTGTTAAGTCGCATGCCCCGACTTTCAAGGAGCATTAAAAGACAGATTGTCATATGAACAAATTTTTAATGTACAAACGCTTTTTAAATCTGCAGCAGAAGAAAAGTACAGCATTTCTGAATGCGCAGATTTGCATTGTTACAACCCCACTTAGAAAGGGCTGATTGAGAAAACAATATCAGTCAAATTAGAATATATTACAAAAAGAGTGATTCATCATAAAACATACCTAAAAGCAAGCAGACATGTAGGGAAATTTTTTAGTTTTAGTGCCGAAAGCAAAATCACTTAAAGGTATTTTTAGCTGGTGAAGATGAAAACATTAAAAAGACAAACTAAAATTTTTTCAAAATCCTAAAAAAAAAGGGACAATTCAATTGAGGGTATCCAACAAATTATGTAGGGGGCCAAAAATTTACACTTTTTGACGAAATAAAAAAATTGTTCAGAGGCGGGAGGCATAGAAGCCCAACGAGACCTTGTGCAAAGTTTTACCCCTTCACAGTGTTAGATTTGATGTTTTATTAACAAACGAAATACGGTTTATGGATTGCCCTAAGGTCAACTGGGGTAATCTTTTTGCATGGAAGTGGGAGAACGTTAAAGACGTAAAAAAACATTAAAATTTGATAAAAAAAAAAGAGGGGGGAAAACCACTTAAGACATTTTTTTTTAATATATATGCGAGCTGAATATCAAGTAACAGATTAAAAAAAAATAATTCCTTAAACTATTTTTTTTTTAAAAAAAGCATGTCTGTTAACTTATCCAAAAGTCCTACAGCGCCAGAGTCCCAAAAGAGGGATAGTAGAAACCCTAACAAAAAAACCCTTTAGATTAACCAACTTTACACAAATGCAACAAAAACTAGACCGGGACCTTTCAAAATACAGAAAAAAACCAAACGAAGGTTTTCTGCTCCCTTTAATGCGAATTTTTAATCGGAAAACAACTTAAAAAGGCTCATCGGCGGGAACAGTGTGGTCTCTTAGCAACAGGGTTGGTGCCCCCGCAGCTTTCCCTCTAGGCTTTTTGTCTTTAACTCTTGGCCTGTTTTTCTTTAGCTAAAAGTGCGCAGCAAAAAAAAAAACAAAACCCCAAAAAGCACACGCTATGTTCAATAAAAAACCCCAAAAACTAGTTCGTTAAAAAGAAAATAAAAAAACACTATTGACTAAAAACATCACGGATGAAAATTTATCTTTTTACAGCCGATTTTGATGACTAAAAGACAAAAGTTTGATTTTAAAAAAAAGGCAAGGGCAAGTTTTTCAACACCAGACACCGAGCAGAAAAAAAAAAGGAATGTTTAAAAAAGAAAACGGACTTTAAAAACTCTTTTTAAAACAGCTCACATTAACAACAAAAAGGGGCTTATATTTGTTTATGAGCCCAAAGCACAAAAAGCCGTTGATTTTGATTCTGTTTAAGACGACTTTGGAGTCGTTGATGTTTTTTAATTTAAAAAATATTTGAGTTAGAAAAACATCACATGGCGGGTTAAATAAAGGCCCGGGTGAATTGTTTAAAGGGAATTCGAGGGAGAGCGTTGTAAAAAGCTTTAAATGATTTTAAATCGAATATTGACCCAAAAAACTACGGGAAAGTGTTTTTCAGTATTTCCAGTTCCGGGAAAACAACATAGACCCGCCATTAAAGTAATGTTAACTTTTTAAAATGACTATATAACATAAATGAAGAAAATCTAGAATCTGGGTCTCAAAAAAAAACAGACTTTTTTTCCAAATATTAACGCCTGGTTGGGCAACCAAATGCTTCACTTTTTGATGAACCGCTGAAGAAAAAAAAGAGAGGTTTGGGTTGGTCGAGGGCGAAAGTCAAGGATCAGATTAAAAAGGCTAAGTAGAGCCGATTAGGCAATTCTTACATTCCACTACCTCCAGCTTTAGTCCAAAAAGAGCAGTTCTAAACATAAAGAATTCAGACAAAAAATTTTTTATGTGGGTTTTTCTTAAAGGGCTCATTACCGCAAAAACGCAGAGAGAGTACAACTAAAACCCTTTACATAAATGATTTTAAATTTTTGGGAATACCTTTCCTTTTAGCGTGGAAAAAATTTGATCGTTTGAAGAACAAAAAAAACCCAAATAACTGTTAATTTAACACAGGTCTGAGAAAACAAATTTGGTGCCTATTAGAGTGTCAAAGACACCCAACAATAGGCGACCCGGGCCAAAAGTCATGTGGCTTACCCTAATTCTTCGCCAACGGGTTCCCAAAAAACTTACACATTGATACGCACAATGAGTTTTTTATGCGCTACTTCAAAACATGGTCTAAACAAAATTTTGTAGAAAATGTTTTTAACAAGAATTCATCCGTTAAAAAAAGGCTTAACAAAAAAAACATTGTAAAAGTTCTGTAGCTAATACAAACTAGTTACGCTCCCACCTGGATCTAAAGTTAGTTTTTAAAACTGGGAAAAGGCTGCAAACGAGTCCCTATTTTTTTTTCGCAGACTTTGATCGCTTATTTTTCCTTTTAAGGGCCAACCCCCTAGAACTTCCGAAAAAGTCTTTTGAGTATCAAAAGATTTGTTCATTTGCCTTTTTATTGCAGTCGGATGGCGACCATTCAGAGCCGAAATAATGAGGGCCTAATGCTGCAAATACTTCTTAAAAAGCTGCACAATGCGAAAAAGTTGTTCTAATAATCTGAATCTCTCCAAAATTATTTTTGACTCCCCAAAAACAACAACAGTAAAGACCACCAACCCCTTTGGATTTTCGGTTTTGATAAGCCAAGAGTGAAATCCAACATAAGAGACCTGATCACAAAAAGCGGGAAAATTCAGAGGGGCAGCGCACAACAACTGCAATTTTCAACTAAAGTTTGACCCAGCGAAGTGGGGGGCTGCCCACTTTTTTATAACTTGCGAGGGGTTAAATTCACTATAAAACAAGCAGTCCACGACTCCAAACCTTCGGGTGCATGCATTGCCAGTCAACAAAAATACACGGTTTCACTTAAAAACAGTCTTTTTAGACCTTGCAACCCTGAGGGTCTTAAGTACTGCTATGTCCTTTTAAAAACCTGCCCCAAAAAAGAATATTTTGACCCAACTCTGTTAGAAGGGTGTTTACCCTTATGAGACAGAACAGTTTTGGGAAAGGTTTTGAAGATTTACTTCCACCTAAAACCGTTCTTTTTAGTCTTAGAGGGGAAAAGGGCACAGCGATTTTGATTCCCCCATGCTCAAGAAGCAGGAAAGTTAAGTGCAAAACGATGAGAATATCATGATTCATACTTGAGGGGTGACGTTTGTTTGTTGGGGGGTTTTTGAAAAATTTTGAAAGACCGCAAGAAACATTTAAAACCTGGATCCCGCGCATTACATTTCTGCGCCCGGGAGGTTTGGGGGGCTTCAAAATTACTGGAGAAAAAATTGATTTTTTTTCAGATTTACCAAGATAGTGATTGAAAAAGGATTGCGGGAGGAATTAGTATGGCTCGCATCATACTGTAAAACAAACAACAAATACTTGGGCGACAAATCCAAGTAAAAGGTCTAACATCTCTGTATTTAAGCAAACAAACGATGGTTGGGCTATGGGGCCCAAAGCTTCCCATTTCGTAATTTTTAAAAGTGCACACAAAGGGTTAAACATTCAAAAATTTGTAGAAAACGCATACTCTTTCAGCTGACGTAAAAAAAGGCTTATTCAGAAGTTACTTAGAATTCCTCATGAACTCCCCTCCACATAATGGCTACCCATTTGCAGCAAAAGTCTAAAGAGGGAAAAACAAGCCCCTAAACTTGTGCCTAATCTTCGTGGCAAAAAAATTATGTCGTCATTACAGACTTCTGCAATTTTTTAAGACTGGTTTTTAAAACTAACAGCGTCATCGATAATTGCTTTTGATCAAAAAAAGTTTATGAAACCCAAAACAAAGAAAACTAACTCGAACTAAATCCACAGATGTTCAAAAAAGACTTTTTCAATGATGAACAACAGCTGTTTTTGGAAAAACATGGAAAATCCACACAAGCGCAAAGATTCAGATTGGGCACCCAAAAGAATGAGGCAATTTAAACGACTTTAAAAACCCAATTATAGGACTTTAAAAATTTCATATGGGCTTTTTTTCATAAAGATGAAAAAAAAAAGTCAAAATTGGGCAAAACCGTTTTATTGGGTTTACTGTTTTAGAATTATCAAAGCTTTTGATGTTTTGAATTTTTTAACACTTTAAACCCCTTTTATCCAGAAATCCGGTCTTTACAAGAACAGTAGTTTTGTTTTTAGATATCCCCACGAAGACATCTATAAAACATGGGAAAAAGAAGTGTAAAGGGGTGGGGTGGTATGATACATCTGATTACCCTAAAATTCGCCTTACTTCACTGTTAATAAGAAGGTTTTAGGAAAGATGAAGGGGAAATTTTCTGGAGGGGATTAAGGAGTTTTTTTGGTTTTGGCGAAAATGTCGTATTTCGACCAAAAAAAAACATCAAAAAAGCAAAGGAATACCGCGTTTTGGCAGTCAAAAAATATCACATACAAAACAAAGAAGCATTGTTCAATAAACACCTTTTCATATGACAACTAAAACCGATCTAATCTACATGAATCAAAACAACATTGTAACAAAAAGTCTTTGACAGACCAACACAAAACGAGTATTTGTTATCCAGATTTTTTTTATGCAATTTGGGGACTGGAAACGGCAAAAAACATACCTTTTTTCAATTTTTTTCATTTTATTAAACTCAAACATATCATATCCAATTCGCCAAATTTTTTTCATGTTTGCTTGATGTGTTCGAATTTTTTTTTTTATTTCAAGATATTCTTTTCCCATACTGATGATCAAAATTTTTGGGGAATTTGGGGTTTTAGGGGATCTGGTGTTTTTTCATGTTTGTGAACCTCAAAAGTATGTCTAAAAAAAGAAGTTTTTTCAAATGATTCTAGTATTTTTTCAAGGTCTCTTCCTTTATCATTCTTGTTTATTCTACTTCCGTTTTAGACTAATAAAATTTTTTTTAAATTAAAAATTAATTTAAAAAACTGGAACTGGTCTGCGGATTTTTTGCAGTTCTTCCCTTACAAAATCTTGGGACTGGTTTTTTGTTGTGTCAGTTTCCGTAAATAAAAAAAGGGGGGATTCATTTTTTCAATTCTTTTTTTTTTCATTTTTGGGTCAAAACCCAAACTGGATTGTTGCCCGGCGAGTGTCCCCTTCGCTTCCCCGGGAAATAAAGGTACCTTACTTTTTTAAACCCAAAAAATAAAAGTTTGCTGGTTGTACTGGATTTCACAAATTTTTTGTTTGTTTTTTGATTGCTTTTACGGTTTAGCCCTTTAAATTTTTCATTTTTCATTTCGCGCAAAAATGAGGCAGTCTTTAACCCCTTCTGGTTGCGAGAATTGTCAATCAGCTCTCTGCGATACTGGGAGGAAAAAAGTCTTTTAGAAACTGTTTGTTAAAGTTTTCAACTAAAGCCTGGCTGTCCCTGGGACCTCTTTATGGGAAAAACTTTTTTAAAAAAATTTATTTCCCTTTGGCCTTTAAATTCTTTTCCCCTCAGACTTGAATCTGCGGGGGAAGTTACGGCCTCGTTGGATTCTTGTTTTGGCAACAGCAAAAGCAAAACTCATTTTTGTTAAAGGTTCTGCATCTTTGTATCTTGAAGCTATGTCAAAGACTGTAAGTCGACTTAAATCTTTTTTTGTCTAATCGATCATGGGTAAAAATTTTGAAGGGCCATTGATGGGGGTCGTTCGGTATTTTATTTTACAAGGCGGTCTTTGTATTTTTTAGGGCAGGTAAATAAATTTTCCAAATCGCTTGTTTTAATACCATTTTTTTTTTTTGTTTCCCGACTCCCCCTCTTGGCTTTTTTTTTAAATTTCCCGGGGCCCTCCAAACCTTTTTGGGAATAATAGATTTTTTTCATTTTTTTTGACAATATTTTGCAACAAAAAACACAACATTTTTTAAACCCAAAAACGATAAACACGATTTCTTTTCATCTTTTTTTTTTCTGATGGGTTTATAAAAGTCGCTGAATTTGGTGGGGGCAATGTCTCGATTGGGCCGACAAAGATATATTTTTTATTGCCCGGTCAAAACTTTTTAAATTTTAAGCTGCATGCCCCCCGTTTTTTTTCATTTGTGTTAATAAATCTAACTGCTCAATTCTCTGCTTTTTATAGTAATCTGTGCAGCCCCTAGGGTCCATATTTGTTTTTGCTTTTCCCTTCATTATTTGTAGTTACAAAAGCGTAATTACTTCCGCCCAAAAGGGGCGCATTTTAACCCACGCCGCCATCATCATTACGAGTGAAGCCATTTTTTTAAAAGTATTTTTATTTTACATATTCATACTGTTGGAATTTTTCCCGGGGGTTCTAAAAAAATTTTTTTAGCAAACGAAGGAATGAAAGCAATTAGCTTTTCGATCTTCAAAGTCTAGTTTTCCAAAATCGCCGGTTTTTTTTTAACAAACTTTTACCAAGCATTGTGATCCTATATTTGACCCCCAATAACAGCGAATGGGATACAAAATTGGCAAAATCTTTTCGGCGCTCATTTTTAAAAAAAAAATAATAATTTTATTTAGTAATAAAACATGAACGGCGACGATCTGCTAAACATTCCTGAACTTGTGATTACAAATGAACAAGTTGATGACCAAGCTGTTATGCCAAAAAAAAGAAAGACTGTATTCTTTGCAGCATGTGGAAAAACAAAACAGTTCCTCGGAAATGAATTCAGCATAGAACAGATTCAACAGATGTCGCCACAAGACATTGTAAAGTATCACAACAGGTATGAAGCGCAACTAGATCAAGATGTAAAAAGTGTCGGCAAACAGTTCTTAGTTTGTACACTAAACTAGTAAGTAAATTTGCGCCTATTGATTCTGAACAAGACTTTATGTATGATTAACGCAGGATCCAGTTTTAACAAAGTCATTAGAGTCTCTAGGATGTGATCTATATTACAGATTTGGAACATTATTGTCGCTGCTAATCGTGGGATTAATTACTTTTAATCATATAGATTTTGTTTCCCTTAAAAATGACCGAGCCAGAAAATCAGCAGAATCAGAATCAGAAAACACTGAATGTCACACTGTCACTTTGCACCCGCGCATTCATGACAGCATTTACTCCATACGCACACCAATCTTTCCAATCAACCAAAAGGCGCACTACCGAATGTTTTTTCTTCTCCCCCTCTCCTTCAGGAAAAACACTTTACTAAATCACATCAACAACTTATAAACAGATTTTACACCTGTATCTCTCTTTACACTGAGAGATAAATTAATCTTTACACATGTATCTCTCTTACACTGAGAGATAAAATAATCCAGTCCAGCTTCTATAAAGTCATGGCCTTCACATTACATTAGCCCAAAAAATCCAAACCAGGAGAATAAATAACTCCTGTTCCACTGATGCCCTGCCTACATCAAGTATAAAATTCCATGCTTTCCCGATTCCTGTCTCTCTCAGACAGTAATATTTCCCCCTCGAATTCTCTCGTCACTGGAGATCCGAGACTCGACTTCTCTTCTCGACTTCTCTGTCCCTGAGAACTGTCGAGTTCCAACTCCTCTCCCTGGAATTGTACTTGCTGGGCTGAACTACCGGTGTGTTCCCCACACCATGGCCATCTTCAACCACCTCACGGGTGAAAGGTGAAGGGTGAAGGGCGAAGGGTAAAAGGGTGAAGTGCTGAAACACGAATAAGGTTCGTGTAAGTAACCTGCTTCCCAATTTAATTATGAATTCTTTCTTTCTCTTTCCTTTAGGTTCTCCCCCTGTAGCTTCCCCAACTATCTATGGCTCACCTGGTAATGACTGGTCAGCAGAGAGACCAACGTCCTGACAGGTTCGAGTCTCTAGGCCATCTGCTAGGGCTAAAACTGATTCTTTCCTCCCTCCTCCTAGTGAGTGCATACTCAGTGTTCAAAACACATGACCAGTACCTTACCAACCCTTGTTAAACTATCACTCAGTGGTCACTTTCACCCAATGACCACCATTCTTTCTTTAATGAGTATATCTCACAATTATTTTGGGGACGCTCGCTACACTAGTCAAGCCACATGAATATTCTTCCTTCTAGTAGTGGCATGGGGAAACGATTCATATCACTAAACTACATGTGATGGAGCGTCACATGCCTTGATGTGAGGCTACGTCACATGACACTGAATCAGGTGGAGAAAGTGACCAGTAAAAAGCCTCCTTATCCTGGGCGTGTTGCAGCAGAAAAAGATTAGCATAGTGGAACAAACGAACAAAATTAATGTTACAATCACAGAATATAGCTCATAATGAAAAAGTGCTAGAGCCGCAGCCAGTTGTTTCAACGCCAGCTATAAAAAACACCAGAACAAGTTGATTCAAGACCTACAACAACAACAGGGTTGCCTACACCGCCAAAGTCTTATGGAATTTTCTTAAAGCAATTGTCAATTTTGGCGGTATTGCTGCTGGAGGTGTTATTACGGTTATAAAATATGTAAACAAAGACAGCAAAACCCAAAGCAGTCAAAAAAATCTCAACCACTAAAATACAGAAGCTGAACAAAAAAGCATGCCAAAACTGCCAACAGCAAAAGTTCATTTGATCCATTTCAAATGCAATAATACTTTAAGAACTTAATAAATAATTATAAGTTAACTTGAATAAGAACTTGGCTGTACTTAAAGGATGACTTAATTACAATCTTGAGGTGATTTAAGTTAAGAACTTGAGGTGACTTGATCAAGAACTTGATTAAGAACTTGAGGTGACTTGAGTAAGAACTTGAGGTGACTTGAGTAAGAACTTGATTAAGAACTTGGGGTGACTTGATTAAGAAACTTAATTAAAACTTAATTAAGAACTTGGGGTGACTTGGGGTGACTTAGGGTGACTTAGGGTGAAGGCGTCAAGTGTTTCAAAGTGGAAGGTTGCCAAAAAGTGGAACTACTAGGACCACTTCTTGGGGTGCTTGATTAAGAACTTAATTAAGAACTTGGGGTGACTTGGATTAAGAGACTATAAGGACTTGGG
>JAFLJL010005092.1:0-7500 GCA_018398815.1 Conus ventricosus
CATGACCTAATGAAGTGTTTTGCAGCAAAGTCATAAATCACTTATATTTGATCATGTCTATAGAGCTGTAAAATTTTACTTCCTACTGTTGCAATGATAGCCCTAATATAAAAAACAAATGCGCATGCGACAGTGCTCCCTTAACGTAATAACACGTCAAACAGAAATGACACAAAAAGTTAACACAACCATTACGTCAATTATTTGGGATGACGAATCTGCAGTAAAGCTGAACATTGCTTTAAATAACCCTATCATGAAGAGTCGTATAGAAGAAATAGAGAAACGTATGGAGAAGACACAAGATCAGGATACGGAGACCTCGGTCTTCATTAACAACATGATTAATGATCTGACCCCAAACAAAAAAAAGAACGCAGCATCTCTATCACTCAAACAAAGACACATGCGAAAAAGAAAGAGAAAAATCCGAAACACAAAAAATGGTTTGATAAAAATGTTTTCTTCTAAGGAAAAAGTAAGATCACTTTTAAATGCACTGAACAGACACCCTTCAATCGATACCTACAAAGTACTTTTCAACAGTGAAAGCATACAAAAGTACTTTAAGAAAGACAAAAAATACATACAGAGACAAACTTATTAGAGAACTAAATGAAGCCTTTGAGAAGGATCCAAATCAAGTATGGAGAACACTAAAACGAATTAACAAACGTGCAAAATGCGAATCAAAATAAAAGGAAGGAAATCCATGAAGACAAAGGGATATCTCACTTAGAAAAATTAGTTAGCAGGAATATTGAAATAACAGAACAGAGTAAAAAACTGATTGAGCAAAAAATTTGTCTGAAGCAAGAAATGTTATATATAATCCAAATGTTAAATGAACCAATTAGTATATCAGAAATCCATAAGAACATTTCGAAATTAAAAAATAAAAAGCCACGGGAAAGGACGGAATCTCAAATGAAATAATCAAACCCATTTTGCCTAATATAATTATACCTCTTAAAAATATATTTAACTGGGTACTAAGATATGGCCAGACCCCACTCTGTGGAAACATGGCATTTGTGTGCCCATTATAAAAGCGGCGATCCGAAAAAATCCTAACAATTATCGGGGAATTACTTTAAACTGCGCCTGAGTAATGCTTTCTGTCAATATTAAACAATGGGATAACAATTCATAGAAAACAGAGATTTATTTATCAAAGAACAGGCAGGATTTCGAAAATCCTTCAAACAACAGACCAGATATTCATTTTAAAAAAGATCATTGACAGTGAAATAAGAAAAAAGAAATGGCAGATATACTGTTGTTTTGTAGACTTTAGAAAGGCATTTGACAGCATAGGGCATGACGCTTTACTTCTGAAACTATACAAAATAGGTATCAAAGGCTATTTGTTATGGGGTTATAAAAGATATGTACACAAACGCGATGGTTTGTGGGAAAATCAAATAATGGATTTACAAATCAGCCCCCGGTCAAACAAGGACTTCTTCAAGGCAGTTCGCTTAGCCCGACGCTGTTTAATATCTTTATAAATGATATCTCAAACTATATTGATAATAATGATTCCCCTGTTATAAACAAATTGAAAGAAACACAAATTTATCGCATTTATTATATGCTGATATGACATAGTTATATTGTCAAACACAAATCGGGATTACAAACAAAACTTAATCGACTTAAAAAATTATTGTACAGAATGGGGCATGGAACTAATAAAGATAAAACAAAAGTTGTCATATTCACTAAAACTGACTCAAACTTTTCAACCGCATTTACATGTGGAAACGATTCTCTTGAGACAGTAAATGAATACAAGTATTTAGGAATAATTCTTCATAAAAGTGGAGAGCTACATAAAGCACAAGATCACTAGCAAAACAAGGTAACAAAAGCTGTACACTCCTTACTACGTAAAGTAAAGGGAGAAACATGTCAATGTTTTCATCAATAGCAAAACTCTTTGATACTTTGATTTCACCAGTCATACTTTATGGCGCAGAAGTTGGTTTCCATTTACAGAAAAGATAGGACATTTTTGAAAAGAAGACTAAATTGTTAAAATTTATCACAAATACTTATCCAATAATCCGATCGAGAACGTACATGTAAAATTTTGCAGACATATATTAGGCGTACACAGAAAAGCAATGAAATTGCCAGTACTAGCTGAACTTGGAAGATTTCCTTGTGCCCAAGAAAAATGAGTCAAGTAGTCATGTTTTGGATCCATATAATGGAATCAAAGGAAGACTCATATCAGAGCCCGTGTACGAAAAATCTTGACCATCTCCCCAAAGGAAATCTGCTGTAAAGAAGATCTTAAGTAATATTGGAATGACACATGTATGGAATACCAAAGTACATTTAACCTAAAAAATTGCGTTATGCAATAAGAGAAATTTACAAAGTGATTATAACACTTTTGGGAACAAGAAAAAAAAGAGCCCAAGGTTAAAATTTTATAATGACATCAGTAATAAATATAGGCTTGAACCATACCTCTTTAAATGCACAAATAAGCATTACAGGAAAGAACTTTGTAAATTAAGAATTAGCGCACATGACCTCGCAATAGAAAGAGGTAGATATTCCCAATTAAGCGTGAAGACAGGAAATTTTACAACGTGCAATATAATAGAAGACGAGGTACATTTTTTAAAACTCTTGTAAACGTTACGATAAAATCAGGAATACTTTTTAAAAAACGTATCATAAACAAAAAGGATATATACGACGTACCTCATTGAAAATAAGTACTTTGATGTCTAATGATGACCTTCAGGTTGAAATTGCGAAGTATGTAATGACTGCTTTACATGATGACTTTTATGTAAAAAGAAACAAATCATTATGTCTTTGGACGATGAGTTTTTTTAACCATCGCCATCTTGGGGTCCATAAATCCTTTAATGTGTTTAGTGACAATAAAAAAAGTTTCAAGTTTCAAGTTTCACCCCACACACACACACCACATATAATTATATATATATATATATATATATATATATATATTTTATATATATATATATTCAATTATAAACAAAGTTTTGCTCTTATGTCTTAGATTGAAGAAATAAGGGGAAACCAAGCATTCATATCTGCAGTGGTAGATAATTCTTGCCTAACTAACAGAAAGTGCTTGAGTGAGTGAATGGGAAAAATAAAATAAATGCTTCTCAAAATGAGCCTTCAGCAAGCTTATAGTCTCCAAGAGGGACAGTCTCCAATGGGGAGGAAACCACTAACATTAACCCCTGGTCAGATACCGATATTTCGAAACCTGATTGTTCTCCTCAGCCCACCGCGGAAATTTGGTAATTTGACTCCTCTGCCTTTTCGGTTTTAAAGAAGAATGCATCCCAGAAAAGCTGGTGTGCAATACCGTAGTATGTTTGTTGAGTTTTCAAAAAACCAACCAAAGGTGCCACCTAAGAAGCAAAAGAAAATCATGAAAGAGCAAAACAAGCTACATTTTCTTGTAAAAAGTAAAAAATAAAAAAAAGATGACCTCTTAAGACACAAGTGCTGAGGCCATTCTTGGAATGAATCCGAAAGGGGACTAAAATACAACGAACTAAAAAATTTCCCAAAGATAATACCGAGCACCATTCCAGCAACTTACAGAGCAGCTTGGTGTTGCAATGACTGCAAGAAATATTCAATTATAAACAAAGCTTGCCTTATGTCTTAGATTTAAGAAATAAGGGAAACAAGCTTCATATCTGCAGGGTAGAAAATTTTCTGCCTAACTAACAGTATGCCCTTTGGGAGTGAGTGAATGGGGAAAAATAAAAAAAATGCTCTCAAAATGAGCCTTCAGCAAGCTTATGTCTCCAAGAGGGAGACAGTCTCCAATGGGGAGGAAACCCACTAACATAAAACCCCTGGTCAGATACCGATATTTCGAAACTGATTGTTTCTCCTCAGTGACCGCGGAAAGTGGTAATTTGACTCCTCTGCCTTTGGGTTTTTAAAGAAGAATGCTATCCCAGAAAAAGCTGGTGTGCAATACCGTAGTATGTTTGTTGGATTTTCAAAAAACCAAACCAAAGGTGCCACCTAAGAAGCAAAAGAAAATCATGAAAGAGCAAAACAAGCTACATTTCTTGTAAAAAGTAGAAAAAAAAAAAAGATGACCTCTTAACACACAAGTGTGAGGGCCAGTTTTTGGAATGAATCCGCAAGGGACTAAAATACAACGAACAAATTTAAATTCCCAAGGATAAGTACCGAGCACCATCCAGCAACTTACAGAGCAGCTTGGTGTTGCAATGACTGCAAGAAATATTGAATTATAAACAAAGCTTGCTCTTATGTCTTAGATTGAAGAAATAAGGGGAAACAAGCATTCATATCTGCAGTGGTAGATAATTCTGCCCTAACTAACAGTAGTCCTTGAGTGAGTGAATGGGGAAAAATAAATAAATGCTTCTCAAAATGAGCCTTTCAGCAAGCTTATAGTCTCCAAGAGGAGACAGTCTCCAATGGGGAGGAAACCCACTAAACATATAACCCCTGGTCGATACCGATATTTCGAAACCTGATTGTTTCTCCTCAGTGACCCGGAAAGTGGAAATTTTGACTCCTCTGCCTTTTCGGTTTTAAGAAAAATGCTATCCCAGAAAAAGCTGGTGTGAAAATACCATAGTATGTTTGTTGATTTTTAAAAAAAACCAACCAAAGGTGCCACCTAAGAAGCAAAAGAAAATCATGAAAGAGCAAACAAGCTACATTTCTTGTAAAAAGTAGAAAATCAAAAAGATGACCTCTTAAGACACAAGTGTTTGGGGGCCAGTTTTGGAATGAATCCGCAAGGGACTAAAATACAACGAACTAATTAAATTCCAAGGATTAAGTACCGAGCACCATTCCAGCAACTTACAGAGCAGCTTGGTGTTGCAATGACTGCAAGAAATATTCAATTATAAACAAAGCTTGCTTTTATGTCTTAGATTGAAGAAAAAAGGGGGAAACAAGCATTCATATCTGCAGTGGTAGATAATTCTGCCTAACAAACAGTATGTCCCTGAGTGAGTGAATGGGGAAAAATAAAATAAATGCTTCTCAATATATTGAATTATAAACAAAGCTTGCTCTTATGTCTTAGATTGAAGAAATGGGGGGAAATTACGCATTCATATCTGCAGGGGTACATGATTCTGCCTAACAGTATGTGCTTGGGGTGGGTGAATGGGGAAAAAAAAAAATAAATGCTTCTCAAAATGAGCCTACAGCAAGCTTATATTCTCCAAGCGGGAGACATCCTCCAATAGGGAGGGAAACTCACTAACATATAACTCCTGGTCATATACCGATTATTTCGAACTTGGTGGTTTCTCCTCAGTGACCGCGGAAAGTGGTAATTTGACTCCTCTGCCTTTTCAGTTTTAAGAAAAATTTCACCGTTCCAGCAACTTACAGAGCAGCTTGGTGTTGCAATGACTGCAAGAAATATTGAATTATAAACAAGCTTGCTCTTATGTCTTAGATTGAAGAAATAGGGGGAGATACGCATTCATATCTGCAGTGGTAGATGCTTCTGCCTAACTAACAGTATGTGCTTGAGTGGGTGAATGGGGAAAAATAAAATAAATGCTTCTAAAAATGAGCCTTCAGCAGGCTTATATTTTTTACTTTACACAAGAAAAATGTAGCTTGTTTTGCTCTTTTTGATTTTCTTTTGCTTCTTAGATGGCACCTTTGGTTTGGGTTTTTTTTAAAAACTCAACAAACATACTACGGTATTGCACCCCAGCCTTTTCTGGGTTTTGCATTCTTCTTAAAACTGAAAAGGCAGAGGAGTCTAATACCACTTTCCGCGGTCACTGAGGAAAAACCACCAAGTTTCGAATATCGGTATAATGCCCAGGGTTATATGTAGTGAGTTTCCCTCACTATTGGAGGATGTCTCCCCCTGGAGAATATAAGCTTGCTGAAGGCTCATTTTGAGAAGCATTATTTTATTTTTCCCCATTCACCCACTCAAGCGCATACTGTTAGTTAGGCAGAATCATCTACCACTGCAGATATAAAATGCTTTATTCCCCCTATTTCTTCAATCTAAGACAAAAGACAAGCTTTGTTTATAATTGAATATTTCTTGCAGTCATTGCAACCCCAAGCTGCTCTGTAAGTTGCTTGGAACGGTGCGGTAATTATCCTTGGAATTTATTAGTTTGTTGTATTTTAGTCCCTTGTGGATTCATTCCACGAACTGGCCCTCAGCACTTGTGTCTTAGAGGATATCTTTTTATATTTTTTACTTTTCACAAGAAAATGTAGCTTGTTTTGCTCTTTTTTGATTTTCTTTGCTTCTTAATGGCACCTTTGGTTGGTTTTTTGAAACTCAACAAACAATACTATGGTATTGCACACCAGCCTTTTGGGATTGCATTCTCTTAAAACTGAAAAGGCAGAGGAAGTCAAATTACTACTTTCCGCGGTCACTGAGGGAAACCACCAAGTTTCGAAATATCGGTTTTATTATGACCAGGATTTATATGTTAGTGAGTTTCCCTCCCTATTGGAGGATGTCTCCCCCTTGGAGAATATAAGCTTGCTGAAGGCTCATTTTTGAGAAGCATTTATTTTATTTTTCCCCAAATTCACCCACTCAAGCACATACTGTTAGTTAGGCAGAAAAAATTACCACTGCAGATATGAATGCGTATCTCCCCTATTTCTTCAATCAAAGACATAAGAGCAAGCTTTGTTTATTATTGAATATTTCTTGCAGTCATTGCAACACCAAGCTGCTCTGTAAGTTGCTGGAACGGTGCGGTACTTATCCTTGGAATTTATTAGTTTGTTGTATTTTAGTCCCTTGTGGATTCATTCCACGAACTGGCCCTCAGCACTTGTGTCTTAGAGGAATCTTTTTTATTTTTACTTTTCCACAAGAAAATGTAGCTTTTTTTGCTCTTTTTGATTTTTTTGCTTCTTAGGTGGCACCTTTGGTTGGTTTTTTGAAAACTCAACAAACATACTATGGTATTGCACACCAGCCTTTTCGGGGATTGCTTTCCCTTCTTAAAACTGAAAAGGCAGAGGAGTCAAATTACCACTTTCCGCGGTCACTGAGGAGAAACCCCCAAGTTTCGAAATTTATCGGTATATGACCAGGAGTTATATGTTAGTGAGTTTCCCTCCCTATTGGAGGATGTCTCCCCCTTGGAGAATATAAGCTTTCTGAAGGCTCATTTTGAGAAGCATTTTATTTTATTTTCCCCATTCACCCACTCAAAAGCACATACTGTTAGTTAGGCAGAATCATCTACCACTGCAGATATGAATGCGTATCCCCCCTATTTCTTCAATCTAAGACATAAGAGCAAACTTTTTTTTATAATTCAATATTTCTTGCGGTCATTGCAACACCAAGCTGCTCTGTAAGTTGCGGGAACGGTGCGGTACTTATCCTTGGAATTTATAGTTTGTTATATATATATATATATATATACCAAAACCCGCGCATGCATGCACGCGCCCTCGAACGCACCCCGCGCTTAAAATAGCATA
>JAFLJL010005092.1:12500-14735 GCA_018398815.1 Conus ventricosus
TTAAATAGGGACTTGAACAATTTAACAAAAAATTCCATTACTAAGTTTGATTTTGAGGCATTTTTGATAAAATCCCCTATAATTTTATCAGGTCCAGCCGCCTTGCGATTTTTCATTGTCTTTAAAGCGCTCAGAAATTTCTTCTGGTGAGATAGGCTGATTCAAATTACTTTCGCTATCACTATCGTCGAATTCATCACCATCGTCATCGTAACAATCGTCATTGTTTATAGCACTATAACGATTTCCAAAAGCACTTTGGTTACTATCTTCTCCCTGAATCAGATCATTATCAAATTTGTCTTTTCTTTCTAACAATTCTTTAAAATGTACATATCAATCGTTTATGCTAATATCATTCAAAGGATGCCTTCTTGTCTTGGAAATTTTACGCACAGATTTCCAGAATTCCTGTTGGCTCTTACAGAAATTAATAAATTATTCAACAGTGTCATTGAACTGCTTCTCTTTCTCTTTAACAAATGTTTATATTCACGCCTTGCTAGACATAAAGGGGTGCGATCGGATGGAGATCGCTTAAATTTGTTCAACAAACTGCGTACAGTTCTTTTGGCTACACGACATTCATCATCATATCAATCGTCATCTTTTACGCCCTTACCAACGTGTGTACCTGTTTCTTCATAAAGTCAGCTGCATTTTTTATACAATGATTAAAAAGTCAAGTGCCTCGTTAACATTTTCATCAATCAAATTGATCGCCATTTCAAACTGAATTTGCATTTCATTTGAACAGATGTTGTCTGTGTGTCGTCCCATATAAACTTTTCCAAAACCTGAACATCACTATTATCTTTTAGACATATCTTATTATTCTTAGGGAAATCAATGTATAACTCCAAAGGCAAATGATCAGATTCAGTCCTGTCAGACACATTTATTCTGCTAGTACCAGAAATGATTGAAAATAGATCATTCGACAGTAAAAAAAATCAAAAAAAAAAATCATCTACACTGTTACCAGTATCCAATATGTACGTGTAATGACCTTGAAGGTCACCCTGACACATACCATTCAAAATACACAGGTTTAAAACAGTGCACATGTTGAGTAACATTTTGCCATAGTTATTAAGCACACGGTCTTCAGAATTTCTGTTCAGGTTCAAAGGACCACTCAAATGTTGATTTTCGTAATTACACTCATTGGTTACAAAATCACTGGAAATGTTTGAGGTTCTACTATTTAAGTCTCCATTTATTTCATATAAGCATCATGTTCTTCATTACAAAGCAGTCACATGAAAAATCATCCAACAAAGAGACACCATTTTCAAAGTCAAAATGCACATAATAGGGCAAGTTTTCAGGTGGTATATAAGCACAAACATACATAATGTCTCTATTCATACCGAAAAGACGTTTATCTAAAAGAAAAGCGTAGAAAAGAGAAGATTTCACACATATAGGTTTGACATAAGAACTAAGACATTCCTCACAAGGCAGACAACGCCACCGAGCGTCTTCCGTGTACGAGTTGGAACAATTTACGTTTTCATTCAACACACCCACGGTACCACTGTCCACTGTTCAGGTGACACAAAAACATCGTCACAGAACACGGGTGCAAAAGTTTTCACGTGGCGTCGCCAGCTCACTGCTACGGTCGTGCGGTGACAAAATAACAGTGTCGCCTCAGTAGACATTCCTCCAAGCCGCGGACAAAGATCGGGATGAAAAGGGACCGGCCGAAACCCTATTTCATTTGCACAAGATGGCCACCAGAGTCCAACATATACGGATACCGTCCACTAGCAGATGATCATGGATCATGGTTGGCCCCTTTTCCGTCACTTCGCGCCTTTTCAGATGAGGTGTCATTTCTTCGCATTTCTCTCACTCTGGTGAGAAGTCCTCGCCCACAAAGACGCTGGTGCCCTTAGTTTTCATTCGCTTTTAGTATGCCCATCTTCTGTTTGTAAAACACACCGAGCGACGATCGGGATCCTGTGTAGAGTTCATCGCGATGGGCTTACAACTCTACGTCACGGGACGCCCCACTTGTCATGATAAGATCCCTAAGCAGGCCTTCAATTCAGCACTCGTCTCGTTTCCCTCCTTGGGAAGCCGTAAACAGAACGTTGTTGTCGACCTCCCTCCAGTCGTCCGCTTCCTTTCCAGGTTGTCCATCCTCGACCCAGTCGTCGTCCTTCTAGCAGGTCGTGTTTTGTCAGTGTCCACTCCCCTCAGCCCTCTCAACCTCTCACGGACAGT
>JAFLJL010005092.1:15735-18235 GCA_018398815.1 Conus ventricosus
GGGCGGGACTTCTCCACCGGGAAGTGAGAGAAATGCGAAAAAAAAACTGACACCTCATCTGAAAAAAGGCGCAAGTGACGGAAAACGGGCCCCCCATGATCCATATCATTGTAGGGGCGTACCCGGTTATGTTGGACTCGGGTGGCCATTGTAAAATAAAATAGGTTTCGGCCGGTCCCTTTTATCCCCGATCTTTGTCCGCGGCTGTGGGGGGAATGCACTGAGGGAAAGGGTTTTTTTGTCACCGCAACCGTGCAGTGAGTGGCGACGCCACGTGAAAATTTTGCCCCCGTTTTCTGTGACGATGTTTTTGTGTCCCCTGACACGTGGACATGGTACCGGGGGTGTTTAAATGAAAACGTAATTGTTCCAACTCGTACACGGAAGCGCTCGGGTGGCGTTGTTCCCTTGTGGGGAATGTCTTGTTTTTGTAAAAACCTATGTGTGAAATCTTCTCTTTTCTACGTTTTCTTTTAGATAAACGTCTTTTGGGTAGAATGAGACTTTATGTATGTTTGTGCTTATATACCCCCTGAAAATTTGCCCTATTATGTGCATTTGATTTTGAAAATGGTGTCTTTTGTTGGTGTTTTTTTCATGTGACGTTTTGAAAAAGAAATATGTTATAAAAAATAAAGGGGTTTAAAATAGTGAACCTAAAAATTTTCCCCGTGTTTTGAACCAATGAGGAAATTTGAAAATCAACTTTTGAGGGGCCCTTTAAACCTAAAACGGAAAATTTCTAAAGCCCGTGTGCTTAATAACTATGGCAAAAGTTCCCAAAATGTGCATTTTTTTTTAAACCTGTGTATTTTGAATTTTTGGTTTCAGGGGTGCCTTAAAGGTCATTACCGTAAATTTTGGGATAGGGAAACGGTGGTGATTTTTTTTTTGTTTTTTTTTTACTGTCGAATGATCTTTTTCAATCATTTTGGACTAGAGAATAAATGTGTCTGAAGGACTAATTGATCATTTGCCCTTTGGGTTATACATTGATTTCCCTAAGAAAATAAGATTTGTCTAAAAGAAAAAGGATGTTTAGGTTTTGGAAAGTTTATATGGGACGACACACAGAAAAAATTGTTTAAATGAAATGCAAATTTAGTTTGAAATGGCGATCAATTTGTTGAGAAAATGTTAAAAAGGCCTTGAAATTTTTAAAACATTTATAAAAAAAAGCAGCTGCTTTTGAAGAAAAAGTAACACGTTGGGGAAGGGCCCCTAAAAGAGACGATTTATAGGATGAATGTGTTAGCCAAAAAAACTGTACGCTTTGTTGAAAAATTTAAGCGATCTCCCTCCCATGCCCTCTTTTGTTAGCAAGGGGGAATAAAACATTGTTAAAGAGAAAAGAGAAGTTTTAATGACACTGTTGAATAATTTTTTAATTTGTAAAAAGCCAAAGGAATTCTGGAAATCTGTGCGTAAAATTTCAAGACAAGAAAGGATCCTTTTAATGTATTTGCATAAACGATTGTATGACATTTAAAGAATTGTTAGAAAGAAAAGACAAATTTGATAATGATCTGATTCAGGGAGAAGATAGTAACCAAAGTGCTTTTGGAAATCGTTATAGTGCTATAAACAATGACGATTGTTACGATGACGATGGTGATGAATTCGACGATAGTGATAGCGAAAGTAATTTGAATCAGCCTATCTCACCAGAAGAAATTCTGAGCGCTTTAAAGACAATGAAAAATCGCAAGGCGGCTGGACCTGATAAAATTATAGGGGATTTTATCAAAATGCCTCAAAATCAAACTTAGTAATGGAATTTTTTGTTAAATTGTTCAAGTCCCTATTTAATAGAGGCATATACCCAGAAGGCTGGTGTGAATAAATTGTTTTACCATTATATAAACAGGGTGATGTTATGAATCCAAACAACTACAGAGGAATTTCGCTGTGTAATGCATGTAGTAAATTGTATAGTACAATTATTAATATAAGACTTCAAGCTTGAGTTGAGGATAATAACATTACAGGTGAATTTCAAGCTGGATTAAACAAAATCATTCCACAATAGACCATATGTTCACATTATTAGTTTTCGTTCAAAAACAGTTTTGTCTGAATATGTTGCTTTCGTCGATTTTGAGAAAGCATTTCATTCTGTAAATAGAACTGTACTTTGGCCTATTTTGTTAAAAAAATGGTATTCATGGAAAGATGTATGAATGGATTGTGAATATGTATGACGTGTAAAGGTAAGGGTGCGAAGTGGTGCTGCTTTGACTGATTATATCAACCGTACATCTGGTGTTAAGCAGGGTGATGTTTGCAGCCCAGTTTTGTTTTCTTTATATTATTAATGAGCTGACTTCCAAAGTCATAACCCTGCCCGTTTCGTAAATGATGTTCTGGAAATATCTATTCTACTTTTTGCTGATGACGTAGCATTAATATCAGAGACTGTAATAGGCCTCCAGATTCAGTTGAATAGTTTGCAAAGGGCAGCTGATTCACTCCAGCTGAAAGTAAATATGAGTAAAGAGTA
>JAFLJL010005092.1:23235-40735 GCA_018398815.1 Conus ventricosus
AAGGGATAAACTACAACAAACTATAAATTCCAAGGATAAGTACCGCACCGTTCCCAGCAACTTAAGAGCAGCTTGGTGTTGGCAATGACTGCAAGAAATATTCAATTATAAACAAAGCTTGCTCTTATGTCTTTAGATTGAGAATTAGGAAAAAGGGGAGGGAGATACGCCTTCTTATCTGCAGTGGTAGATGTTCTGTATCTAACAGTATGTGCTTGAGTGGGTGAATGGGGAACAATAAAATAAATGCTTCTCAAAATGAGCTTCAGCAAGCTTATATTCTCCAAGGGGTGAGACATCCTCCAATAGGGAGGGAAACCACTAACATTATAATCCTAGGTCAGAATATACCGATATTTCGAAACTTGGGTGGTTTCTCCTCAGTGACGCCCCCCCCCTCCCCACCCCCCCCCCCCCCCCCCCCCCCCCCGAAGTCGTAAGTTGACGCCTCTGCTTTTCGTTTTAAGGATAGAATGCAATCCCAGAGAAAAGGCTGGTGTGCAATTACATTAGTATGTTTGTTTGAGTTTTCAAACAACCCACAACGGTGCCATTAAGAAGCAAAGACAACTCCAAAAAGAGCTAAACAAGCTATCATTCTTCTTGTGAAAAAGTAAAAAATATAAAAGATAATCCTCTAAGACACAAGTGCTGAGGGCCAAGTTCCGGGGAATGAATCCTAGGGACTAAAATAAACAAACTAATAATTCCAAGGTAGTACCGCACCGTTCCAGCAACTTACAGAGCAGCTTGCGTGTTGCAATGACTGCAAGAATATTCAATTATAAACAAAGCTTGCTTCTTATGTCTTAGATTGAGAAAATAGGGGGAGATACGCATTCATATCTGCAGTGTAGATGATTCTGCCTAACTAACAGTATGCGCTTGAGTGGGTGAACTGGGGAAAAATAAAATTAATGTTCTCAAAATGAGCTTCAGCAAAGCTTATATTCTCCAAGGAGGGAGACATCCCACCCCCAATGTGCGGGCACTCACTAACATTTAACTCTTGTTCATTATACCGATATTTCGAAAATTGGTGGTTTATCTCAGTGACCGCGGAAAGTGTCATTAGACTCCTCTGCCTTTTCAGTTTTAAGAAGAATGGCAATCCAGAAATAAGGTGGTGTGCAATACCGTAGTTTGTGTGTTGAAGTTTCAAAAAACCAAAACGGTGCCCCCCCTTCAGAAGCAAAAAAATCAAAAAAGAGCAAAACAAGTACATTTTCTTGGGTAAAGTAACAAAATATAAGAACTGCTGAAGGCTCATTTTGAGAAGCATTCTATTTATTTGTCACATTCAACCACTCAAGCACATTTACTGTTAGTTAGGCAGAAGCATCTAACCACTGCAGATATGAATGCGTATCTCCCCCTATTTCTCAATCTAAGACTTAAGAGCAAGCTTTGTTTATTATTCAATATTTTTGCAGTCATTGCAAACACCAAGCTGCTCTTGTAGTTGCTGGAACGGTGCAGTCTTCTTAAAACTGAAAAAGGAGAGATGGTCAAATTACCACTTTCCGCGGTCACTGAGGAGAAACCGCCAAGTTTCCGAAATATCGGTATATGGACCAGGAGTTTATATGTTAGTGAGTTTCCCTCCGGATTGGAGGATGTCTCCCGCTTTGGAGGAATATAAGCTTGCTGAGGCTCATTTTGAGAAGCATTTATTTTATTTTTCCCATTCACCCACTCAAGCACATTACTGTTAGGCAGTCTCATGTACCACTGCAGATATGCATGCGTATCTCCCCCTATTTCTTCTATCATAAGACATAAGAGGCAAGCTTTGTTTATAATTCAATATATGAGAAGCATTTCTTTTATTTTTCCCCAATTCACTCCACTCAAGCACCTACTGGTTAGTTAGCTGATTTATCTACACTGCCGATATGAATGCTTGTTTCCCCTTATTTCTTCATATCTAAGACATATGAGCAAGCTTTGTTTTAATTGAATATGTTTTGCAGTCCCTTCATTGCAACAACCAGCTGCTCTGTAAGTTGTGGAATGGTGCTCGGTACTTATCTTGAAATTTATTAGTTGTTGTTATATAGTCCCTTGCGGATTCATTCAAGAAACTGGCCTCAGCTCTTGTGTCTTTAGAGGTCATCTTTTGTTAATTTTCTTCTTTTTACAGAAAATGTAGCGTGTTTGTCTTTCATGATTTCTTTTGCTTCTTTAGGTGGCACCTTTGGTTTGGTTTTTTGAAAACTCAAACAAAACTTACTAGGTATTGCAACCAGCTTTTTCTGGGATAGCATTTCTTAAACGAAAGGCAGAGGAGTCAAAATTTACACTTTCCGCGGTCCCTGAGGAGACACAATCAGGTTCGAAATATCCCCCGGTATTGGGACCAGGGGTTATTGTTTGTGGGTTTCCTCCCCATTGGAGACTGTCTCCCTCTTGGGGGACTATAAGCTTGCTGATGGCTCATTTTGAGAAGCATTTATTTTATTTTTCCATTCATCACTCAAGGACATAACTGTTAGTTAGGTGAATTATCTAACCACTGCAGATATGAATGCTTGTTTCCCTTATTTCTTCAATCTAAGACATAGAGCAGCTTTGTTATAATCAATATTTCTTGAGTTCATTTGCAACACCAAGCTGCCTCTGTAAGTTGACTGGACTGGTGCTCGGTACTAATCCTTGGAATTTATTAGTTCGTTGTATTTTCGTCCCTTGCGGATAATTCCAAGACACTGGCCTCAGCACTTGTGTGTTAAAGAGGTCATCTTTTTTTTATTTTCTACTTTGTACAGAAAATGTAGCTTGTTTTGCTCTTTCATGATTTTCTTTTGCTTCCTTAGGTGGCACCTTTGGTGGTTTTTTGAAAACTCAACAAACAGACTACGGTATTGCACACAGCTTTTTCTGGGATTAGCCATTCTTCTTAAAACCGAAACGGAGCAGAGGTGTAAATTACCACTTTCCGGGTCATGAGGAGAAACCCATCAGGTTTCCGAAATATCGGTATCTGACCAGGGGTTATTGTTAGTGGTTTTCTTCCCATTGGAGACTGTCTCCCTCTTGGAGACTATAAGCTTGCGGACGTCATTTTGAGAAGCATTTATTTTATTTTTCCCCATTCACTCACTCAAGACATACTGTTAGTTAGGCAGAATTATCTACCTGCATATATGACTTGCTTGGTTTCCCCCTTTTTCTTATATCTATAGGACATAAGAGCAAGCTTTTGTTTATAATTGAATATTTCTTGCAGTCATTGCAACACAAGCTGCTCTGTAAGTTGCGGAAATGGTGCTCGGTACTTATCCTTGGAATTTATTAGTTCGTTGTATTTTAGTCCCTTGCGGATTCATTCAAGAACTGGCCCTCAGCACTTGTGTCTTAAGAGGTCATCTTTTTTTTTATTTTCTACTTTTTACAAGAAAATGTAGCTTGTTTTGCTCTTTCATGATTTTCTTTTGCTTCTTAGGTGGCACCTTTGGTTGGTTTTTTGAAAACTCAACAAACATACTACGGTATTGCACACCAGCTTTTTCTGGGATAGCATTCTTCTTAAAACCGAAAAGGCAGAGGAGTCAAATTACCACTTTCCGCGGTGACTGAGGAGAAACAATCAGGTTTCGAAATATCGGTATCTGACCAGGGTTATATGTTAGTGGGTTTCCTCCCCATTGGAGACTGTCTCCCTCTTGGAGACTATAAGCTTGCTGAAGGCTCATTTTGAGAAGCATTTATTTTATTTTTCCCCATTCACTCACTCAAGCACATACTGTTAGTTAGGCAGAATTATCTACCACTGCAGATATGAATGCTTGTTTCCCCTTATTTCTTCAATCTAAGACATAAGAGCAAGCTTTGTTTAATAATTGATATATAATATATATATTATATATATATATATATATATATATATATATTATATATGTGTGTGTGTGTGGTGTGTGAAACTTGAAACTTGAAACTTTTTTTATTGTCACTAAACACCATTAAAGGATTTATGGACACAAGATGGCGATGGTTTAAACAACTCATCGTCCAAAGACATAATGATTTGTTTTTTTACATAAAAAGTCATCATGTAAAGCAGTCATATACATACTTCGCAATTTCAACCTGAAGGTCATCATTAGACATCAAAGTACTTATTTTCAATGAGGTAGCGTCGTATATATCCTTTTTGTTTATGATACGTTTTTTAAACGTATTCCTGATTTATCGTAACGTTTACAAGAGTCTAAAAAATGTACCTCGTCTTCTATTATATTGCACGTTGTACATTTCCTGTCTTCACGCTTAATATGGGAATATCTACCTCTTTCTATTGCGAGGTCATGTGCGCTAATTCTTAATTTACAAAGTTCTTTCCTGTAATGCTTATTTGTGCATTTAATGAGGTATGGTTCAAGCCTATATTTATTACTGATGTCATTATAAAATTTTAACCTTGGCGCTCTTTATTTTTCTTGTTCCCAAAAGTGTATATAATCACTTTGTAACTTTCTCTCTATTGCATAACGCAATTTTTTAGGTTAAGTGTACTTTGGTTATTCCATACATGTGTCATTCCAATATTACTTAAGATCTTCTTTACAGCAGATTTCCATGGAGATGATGGGTCAAGATCTTCGTACACGTCTCTTAGATATGAGTCTTCCTTTGATTCCATTATATGGATCCAAAACATGACTACTTGACTCATTATTTCTTGACACAAGGGAAATCTTCCAAGTTCAGCTAGTACTGGCAATTTCATTGCTTTTCTGTGTACGCCTAATATATGTCTGCAAAATTTTACATGTACGTTCTCGATCGGATTATTGGATAAGTATTTGTGATAAATGTCGAACATTGTAGTCTGCTTTTCAACATGTCCTATCTTTTCTGTAAATGGAAACCAAACTTCTGCGCCATAAAGTATGACTGGTGAAATCAAAGTATCAAAGAGTTTTGCTATTGATGATACATTGACATGTTCTCCCTTTACTTTACGTAGTAAGGAGTGTACAGCTTTGTTACCTTGTTTTGCTAGATGATCTTGTGCTTTATGTAGCTCTCCACTTTTATGAAGAATTATTCCTAAATACTTGTATTCATTTACTGTCTCAAGAGAATCGTTTCCACATGTAAATGCGGTTGAAAAGTTTGAGTCAGTTTTAGTGAATATGACAACTTTTGTTTTATCTTTATTTAGTTCCATGCCCCATTCTGTACAATAATTATGAAGTCGATTAAGTTTTGTTTGTAATCCCGATTTTGTGTTTGACAATATAACTATGTCATATCAGCATATAATAAATGCGATATTCGTGTTTCTTTCAATTTGTTTATAACAGGAGAATCATTATTATCAATATAGTTTGAGATATCATTTATAAAGATATTAAACAGCGTCGGGCTAAGCGAACTGCCTTGAAGAAGTCCTTGTTTGACCGGACTGATCTTGTAAATCCATTATTTGATTTTCCACAAACCATCGCGTTTGTGTACATATCTTTTATAACCCGATAACAATAGCCTTTGATACCTATATTGTATAGTTTCAGAAGTAAAGCGTCATGCCATATGCTGTCAAATGCCTTTCTAAAGTCTACAAAACAACAGTATAGTCTGCCATTCTTTTTTCTTATTTCACTGTCAATGATCTTTTTTAAAATGAATATCTGGTCTGTTGTTCTGAAGGATTTTCGAAATCCTGCCTGTTCTTTGATAAATAAATCTCTGTTTTCTATGTAATTTGTTATCCTATTGTTTAATATTTGACAGAAAGCATTACTCAGGCAGCAGTTTAAAGTAATTCCACGATAATTGTTAGGATTTGTCGGATCGCCGCTTTTATAAATGGGCACACAAATGCCATGTTTCCACAGAGTGGGATACTGGCCATATCTTAGTACCCAGTTAAATATATTCTTAAGAGGTATAATTATATTAGGCAAACTGGCTTTGATTATTTCATTTGAGATTCCGTCCTTTCCCGTGGCTTTTTTATTTTTTAAATTTCGAAATGTCTTATGGATTTCTGATATACTAATTGGTTCATCAACATTTGGATTATATATAACATTTCTTGCTTCAGACAATTTTTGCTCAATCAGTTTTTTACTCTGTTCTGTTATTTCAATATTCCTGCTAACTAATTTTTCTAAGTGAGATATCCATTTGTCTTCATGGATTTCCTTCCTTTTATTTTGATTCGCATTTTGCACGTTTGTTAATTCGTTTAGTGTTCTCCATACTTGATTTGGATCCTTCTCAAAGGCTTCATTTAGTTCTCTAATAAGTTTGTCTCTGTATGTATTTTTTGTCTTTCTTAAAGTACTTTTGTATGCTTTCACTGTTGAAAAGTACTTTGTAGGTATCGATTGAAAGGGTGTCTGTTCAGTGCATTTAAAAGTGATCTTACTTCTTTCCTTAGAAGAAAACATTTTCATCAAACCATTTTTTGTGTTTCGGATTTTTTCTCTTTCTTTTGCGCATGTGTCTTTGTTTGAGTGATAGAGATGCTGCGTCTTTTATTGTTTGGGTCAGATCATTAATCATGTTGTTAATGAAGACCGAGGTCTCCGTATCCTGATCTTGTGTCTTCTCCATACGTTTCTCTATTTCTTCTATACGACTCTTCATGATAGGGTTATTTAAAGCAATGTTCAGCTTTACTGCAGATTCGTCATCCCAAATAAATGACGTAATGGTTGTGTTAACTTTTGTGTCATTTCTGTTTGACGTGTTATTACGTAAGGGAGCACTGTCAGCATGCGCATTTGTTTTCATATTAGGTCTATCATTGCAAACAGTAGGAAGTAAAATTGACAGCTCTATAGGACAATGATCACAATATACAGTGAGTTTATGAACTTTGCATGCAATAACATCTTTCATTAGGTCATGTGTGTGTGTGTGTGTGTGTGTGTGTGTGTGTGTGTGTGTGTGTGTGTGTGTGCGCGCGCGCGTGTGTGTGCTACTGTACATGTGTGAGTGTGAATGCGGTATGTGCCTGTGTGTGTGCATGCGCGCGCGCGCAAGTGCGTGTGTGCGCGTGCGTTTGTGCTAGCGTACGTGTGTGGGTGTGCATGCAGACGGACAGAAACAAAGATGGAGATAGACAGTGGGAAATAGGCAGGTTTGACAGACGGACAGACAGACAGGCTGACTGACAGATAGAAATGGACAGAAACAAAGATAGAGACAGACAGTGGGAAATTGGTTTGACAGAGAGACAGACTGGCAGAAATGGACAGAAACAGATAGAGACAGACAGTGGCAAATAGATTTGACAGACAGACAGACGGACAAACAGACTGAATGACAGATAGAAATGGACGGAAACAAAGATAGGACAGACAGTGGGAAATCGACTGGTTTGACAGACAGACAGACAGAGAGATAGACTGACAGATAGAAATGGACAGAAACAAAGACTGAGACAGAAAGTGGGAATAGACACGTTTGACAGACAGACAGACAGACTGACTGACAGATAGAAATGGACAGAAACAAAGATAGGACAGACAGTGGGAAATAGACACGTTGACAGACAGACAGACAGACAGACAGACAGACAGATAGAAATGGACAGAAACAAAGATAGGACAGGCAGTGGGAAATAGGTTTGACAGACAGACATACATAGATAGAGATAGAGAGAGAGAGAGAGAGAGAGAGAGTGAGTGAGAGAGAAGAGAGAGAGAGGAGAGAGACTCTTGACTCTTGACGCGCGCTTTCACGCCGCGCCATTTATTGTGAGGCCCTCGGCCCGTCCACAGGAGTACGCAACATACATTTCAACATGACAAAAAGTTTGATTGAAACGTTGATTGTAACATAATTTGTTTTCTGATTAGAATTTATATTCTTCCTATAAGTATTACTATTACATACGGGTTTCTCTGGTTTATTAGGCATAGAAGATGTACATTGCAATATCTCTTATGGTTCGGTGTTATCGTTTTGTAGCAGACTTTCAATGTTATTACGTTTCTGTTTGAAAATGTATTTTGTTCGTAATTGCCTGTAATTTTGTTCGTAATTGCCTGTAATTGGACACCACATTAAGAAGTGCATTTCTGTTTCTACTGTTGGGCAGAAGGGGCATGTTGTTATAGCTTCATTGTCTATGTTATTTTTTATTGCCATGCAGTTCGTTTATTCCTAATCGTAGTCTTGTCAACGCTTTTCTGAACTTTGCGATTGTGATTGGCGCGAAAGTATTCTTCAGTTGGTGTATAGTTTTAAACGTATTATATGTTGTAAAATCGTTCACTATTCGCTATTTTGTTATGCCAGTTCTGTTTGTAACAATCTATGATTCTTTGCTTTAGTGTTATGATAAATTTTTGCTCGTTTCCTACGCCTTCGTTCAGCCAAACTTCAGAGAAGCCATATATATCCAAGCAACGTTTAATTTCCAGTGCCCAGTTCTGTGGTTTGTCAATTTCTATTTTTTCTCTTTCATATGCCTGTATACGTATCCTGTCTGGAGTCATCTTCATTAATTTGAACCAATATCTGATTGCTTTTATTGAACTATCTATACTCATCGGATATTCCTAGTTTCACCGTATACTAAGTTGTTTGGCGTTTTCTTCCCCACCCCCATGTATCTTTTACATGCGAATAGATGTATATTTTCCACCGCTGAATAACGAGTCAAACCCCATACTTCTGCTGCGTACAGTAGCAGTGTCTGACCTGTGTATCAAATAGCTATAAAAAATATGTTTATATCCAAATGTCCTAAGCTATACATTGTTTTCATTATTTCACCTATTTTCCCTTTCGCCCTTCCTGCATATTCTGAAAGTTGAAATATCTACTGAGAGTTTAGTCGTTAGAGTGAAACCTAAGTATTTGTAGCTGTTTACTACCTCAATTTCTTCCCCTTTGTAGTTCCATTTTTCTAGTCTGCCAAGGTATCCTCCTTTTCTAAAGACCATGATTTTTGTTTTTTGGAGATTAACCTTTAGTCCAATGCGGTCTGAGGCTTCCTGTAGGTTTTAATTTGGTTTTGCAGACCTGCTGATGTTCTAGCTATTAAAGCTATTCATCACGAATAGAAGTGAAAATATTTCTGTCATTCCGGTAAGAATTGATATCCGTGTCTTCCTTTAGCTGTGACATTGTCTGCAACTTCTGTAATTAGTAATGAAAAGATTAGAGGGGACAGTAAGCACCCTTGTTTCACTCCTGTGTGGCATTCAAAGAATTCTGTTAGTTCAGTTCCATGTCTTACACATGCTTGTACTGTTTTATAGATAGCTTTAGCATGTTAATCATCTTTGTAGATATTTTGTGTTTCTGTAGAATTTCCCAAAGTTTTTCTCTATTTACTGTGTCAAACGCTTTCTGATAATCAATGAAGGCTACGTACAATTTACTTCTTCTTCTGCCGTATAGGCAGTTACTTATCATAGATGTTAGTGTGAAATATGGTCTACTGTTGAGAAATCTTTCCTGAAGCCTGCCTGCTCTTTGCTGATTTTATTTTCTGCTTCTGCCCAATCATATAGTCTTCTATTTAATATTGCTGTGTAAATCTTGCTTATGATGCATAATAAGGATATTCCTCTATAGTTTCCTGGATCCTGTCTATCTCCCTTCTTGTGTAGTGGTATGATCACCGCCCTTGACCATTCTATGGGGAATGTAGCTATCTTGATATAATTTATTGAATAATTTGTTAAGAATGGCACTATATTTTGTCCTATAGTTTTGAGAAATTCAGGAGGGATTTCATCAATGCCTGGTGATTTGCCTTTTTAAAAATTTTTTTCTGTAGCTGCTCTTACTTCGTTTTCGGTTATCTCTTTGTCTAATTCTTGTACATGAATTACGTTTAACATTTCTCTTCTTCTTGTGGTCCTTCTTCTCTATCGTTTAGCATTTCTGTATCTTGTGGATTCAAGATGCTTTCGAAATGTGCTTTCCACTGTGTAATATTAATAGATGGTAATGTGTTATTCTTTCTTCTAACACTTTTTATGGTGCTCCAGAAACATTCGGCTGTCCTTACGATTTTGTACTAGTGTGTCGTATGTTGCTTTTTATACTGTTTTTTCTTTTCTCTAATTGTTTCTTTGTATACTGCTCTTTTGTTCCTGTATGCCTCTCTCCTTCCTTCATAAATGGTTGGGTTTTTATCTTTTTCGTCCATGTCAGTCTATTGAGTGCTTGTTGTGCTTCTTTCTTTTTGATTTCGCATGTTTTATCAATACCAGTTGTTTTTAGTCTTATATTTTCCTCCTATACCTATGTTCTGTACATGTCTTTCCCTGCCTCTTTTAGTAGCGTATTAAATCTGTCTATACTCGTGTCTACATCTCTTTCTATTTCTTCTGTTATTTGTGCCATTGTTTGTTTCGCTCTTCCGATTCTATGCACTGGACATACTGTGTTTGTTGTTTTGTGGGATCCCACTTAGTTTCTTCACGTAAAATTTTTTGCCCTCGTTTCTTGTGCGTAGACAGTGTGCTTTGTAATTCCATCATAATAGGCATATGCTGAGCTTCAACTCTCTCTACTATCTGACACTTGTTCACATTTTCTAACAGTTCAACAGAACATATTATAGTAATCTATAACACTGTTACCCTTTCGGAATAAAATGTGTATGCATCATCAAACTTTCCCATGCAAAGACCATTTAGTGGAGTTACATTAAATGTTATGCAAAAATTCTATTAATTTCTTGCCAAAACCATTTATGTGGGGATCTTTAGACCTACGTGCATACACGTCCTGTTCTCTTCCTGTTACCTCATTTTCATCATCGAATGCTCAGCTCCATTCCCCAATACGAGCATTGAGATCTCCTCCAATGATGTAATGGAAGTTATTTCCTTGTTCTGTTTGTGCAATATGTATTGTTCAATTAGTTCCAGTGTGCATAGTAATCTTTGTCAGAATAATATCGGCTATCTACTGGATGTACATATGTACCTAAAAACAAAATGTCTTTTCACAATGCAATAAACTTTTCATTAACTTCACACAGAGTACATTTTCCATGTCAGGATTTATCATTGACATATTCAGATAACTCTTTTTATCAGCAGGATTGTTCCCCCTGAGGTCTTCCCATTCTAGTGAATTTGACTGCTGGACAATGTAATGCAAGAAATCCTGGAATTTTAATTCGAATCGAAAAATTTAGAAGTAAATGTTTCTGTTAAACAGCACAGATCAAAAGAAGTGATAAATTCTAAAAAGTCTGGTTCCGTTAATTTATCTATATCCCCCCAATTCCAACATGAAAAAGATAGGTTTCTTTTCCCACTCTCGTCTTCCTTTCTTTTTTCATTCCCACTCTCTCCCTCTCTCGTTCCCACACCATGTCGTGTTCTGGTCTTTCATTGTTCTCTTGAGTTCGTGTAATCTGTGATCCCTGTGTACGCCGTGGCCTACCCTTCATTTCTTACTTTTTCCTTCCTTCGTAGTTGGATTCGTGCGTGTGCTACTGGTTGTTTTTACTGGGTGCCTTCGTGCTACTGGTGTGTGAAACGTAAAGTTTTGTTTATTTTGCATTGTCCTCCCGATCTCTCCCTCCTCCCCACTAGCTCTGCCCCTCCCTCCTCACTGTCCTGTCACGCTGTACTACTGCGGTGGATCCGCACTGTTTCGTCCAGAGTTGTTTGCCGTGAACCCGGCGCCCTGACGTTCTGCGCATCCGCTCCGTCTCCACCCCCCCCCGTTCTCCCTCTCCCTTTCACCCTCTACTAGTCTGACTCTGTCTTGACCTTGTTTACCACAATGTGACCACTTGTCTGTCGCGCCGCGGGTATGGTGGTCCAATTGGCGCCTCGCCCGCCGCGCGCGCTGCATCTGCGTATGACCTTGACTCCGGTGGTTCCCAGAGGGATTCTGATTGGTCCCTTGGGTTTGTTTTGGGTTTTGGATGTGTGTGCGGTGACCTGTGTGGCACATGGTTTACTGTCTGACTTGGGAGCTTGCTGACACGTGTTTCTGTGTTGTGTGTTACATTCATACCTTCATTCTTGCTTTCCCTCTCCCATTTCCCCTCTCCTTTTCTTCCCCCGTCACTGGCACCTCTCTATTACCCTCCGCTCCATCTCTGTTTTTTGGGGTTCCGCAGAGGTTCCAGTACCCGGTCCAATCAACCCCTGATTCTCCCTCCCCTCTCTCCTCCTGTCTCCCCCCATGCCATCAGATGTTCACTCTCACATACACTCCCTTCTCCTGCCTCACTCTCTCTCTCACCACTTTTCATCCCCACTGCCACTCCTGCTGGCGCTCATCATCTTTGTAATCTGCTCAGTTGCTTTCTTTCTTTCTCTCTTCCTTTCTTCATTCCACTCTTTCTCTCTTCTCAACTCATTTACCCTTTCCCTCCCTTTGCCTCTCTCTCTCAGTCTCTCTCTCTCTCTCAGTCCCACACTTTCACGTTCCATCCTTCCATCATAGTCTCTGTGGCTCCATCCTTCATGACTGTCCGACACTCTTCTTCTCAACCACAATTGTCTATTTGTCTCTTGACGCCTTGCTGCGGCGTATCCATGCCCGTTCCTGCCGTCATATCTGTAGCTCCGCTCCGCTGGTCCGTGGGCCCACTCCGCTGGTCCGTACGTCCGCTCCGCTGGTCCGTAGGTCCGCTCCGCTGGTCCGTACGTCCGTTCCGCTGGTCCGTAGGTCCGCTCCGCTGGTCCGTAGGTCCGCTCCGCTGGTAGTTTGGGCTGCTCCCTCACCTACAGCTTCCCTCCGACGAAGTAGCCGGACTTGCCCGTCTCCTCAGCTCACGTAATTGTGCTGTCTGGCGCCTGGTCCGGTCCTGGCTCACCGTGATCCCTTCTGTTTTCATGGTTTCCCTGGCCTCCCGGTTCCTCAGCACCCGCATGGCGTCCCCCCATCGCAACATTTGGCTATCACAGGCCTAGGGCGTTTGTTTGCTGGGTTGTACCTTCCCAGTCTGTGAGCCCGTTCTACTGAGTCTGCCGCCCAGTCCTCCTCCTTCATGTACTTTTCCAATACCCCTTTGATAATGTCTTCACAATTCTTGGGTCCACTCCCTTCGTCTCCTTCTTTTAACCCGTAGAACTTTAGGTTGTTCCTACGAGAAAAACCTTCTAATTTGTCCATTTCGTCCTCCATAAGTGCTAGTCTGCCTGCCATGCATTCCTGTGTTTCGTCTAAGTGTTGAACTGCCCTTATATTTGCCTGTATGTCTTGTTTGTGTGTCCGCTAGCTCTTGAACTAGATTGGTGAGTGTGTCTGCCATTTGTGTCTGTTTTGCGTCTATCTTCTTAATTGTGTCTACCTGTGATTTGAAAGAGTCCGCCAATGATGTGTTTGTAGTGAATATTTGTGTCATCTGCGTTTCCATCGTGCTAAGTCTGGTGTCGATTCTGTGTTCCAGCTTGCGTGCTTCTTCCTCAATTAAGAGAGAGAGACTCAAGACTCAAGACTCAAAAACTTTATTACTCAAGGATAGAGATTTTAGGCAGTGCCTATTCTTCCAATCTGTCCTTGCTATTCTACAACATTCAACTAAACAGACTGCACATATTAATAATGACAGAAACAATGAAGAGTATAGCAACATTATAATATTAACAATAACAATAGTAATAAGAATAATAATTATTATAAAAAAAAAAAATCCATTACAAAATTACACAAACAGTCAGACACGTACGCGCGCGCGCTCACATGCATGCACACGCCCACACATACACGCTCGCATGCGCATACCCACATCCAAAACCAACACACACACACACACACACACACACACACACACACACACACACACACACAACACACCCCACACATTTTCATTAGCTAGTATAGAGGCAAGCATAAAAGTAGGGCGTTGAGACTATGATCAAAAGGTGAGATTCATGGTTAAGTTAAATGTTTAAGTATTACTGATTTGAAGGACGGCAGTGACTGACATGTTTTTGGCAGAACGGAGGAAGAGAGTTCCACACAGATGGACCAAAAAATGCAAAACTAGATTTGAACAAATCAATGCGGACACGTGATAAAATGTAATTATTTGAATCATATCGTGTTGTTGCCATTTGATAAACTCAGCAAGATATGTTGGCGCCATGTTTGCATGGACTTTAAACATTAGTACTGCCTTATTATAGGACAATTGGCTCTGCAGTGGTAACATCATTAGTTTTGCGAATTTGCCCGTGGTTGGGAAGAATCAGCTTAAAGAGTTGATCTTTTTTTATGTGATTTCACCGGCACCACTCCAGACAGTGGACGCATAGTTGATGTGAGAAAGGCAATGGGCTTCAAAAATAATTTCCGGATATGTGGTTCAACATAATAACTGAGTTTATTGAGTAAAAACAAATTGCAAGCCAACTGTTTGCAAACATGATTTATATGTGATTGCCATTTAAAGTTCTCATCAATGATCACGCCTAAGACACGGTGTTCGGTAACCCGCTCGATCAAGGTTTCACTCATTTTTAGGCTCAACATAAGATGCTGTCGTTGATGTTTCTGTCTCGATGCTAGGACCATACATTTTGTTTTGTGCGGATTAAGGACCATTCGGTTTTGGTTGCACCATTCTAAGACATCAGTGATACTTTGTTGTAACGATATTTGTACAGACATGATGTTTGTATCACTACAGTGAAGAGAACTATCGTCAGCGAACAGATCACAGCTGACATCATTGTGAGATATGTGCATCGGTAGGTCATTTATAAAAATACAGAAGAGAAGAGGTCCAAGGACAGAGCCTTGTGGAACGCCACAGCTCACTATTCCTTCAGAGGAATAAGTACCGTTTTAAGTAAACACGCTGGTCCTGCTTTCAAGATATGACTGAAAGAAGGTGACTACTGCCGGATTTTGAACATATGCAGTCATTTTGTTTAATAATATGTTGTGTCTACAAGATCAAAGGCTTTCTTAAAATCGAGGAAAACAGTTCCAGTGAGTTTTCTTTCGTGATGGCTGATAGCCATGTATCACAGAGGCGTGTTAAGGCCGTGTGGCATGAGTGATTTCGACGAAAGCCTGACTGAAATGGGTGGAACAGTTTGTGATGTTCCATATGTTTAGTTAGGTGTTTGTGAACATGCATCTCTAGAGGTTTCGATACAACGGATAAAAGAGATATTGGTCTAAAATTGTTTAAATCATGAGATCTCTTGATTTGGGTATGGGAACCACTTTTGCTGCCTTTAGACCACATGGGAAGACATTCTGATCAATACACAAATTATAAACATACGTAAGGGTATCAACAATGTAAGGTAGAGCAAGCTTGAGTATAGAAGCATTTAAGTTATCTGGACCCATTGCTTTTTTATTTTTAAGTTTTGAAATTAAGGAACCAATTAAGGTAGAGAGAGAGGAGAGAGAGAGAGAGAGAGAGGAGAGAGAGAGAGAGAGAGAGAGAGAGAGAGCTTCGGGAATATAGAAACGAACTAATTTTTGACCGGAAGGAAAGTTGATAATACTAAAACCTTCAAGGGAAACAAATGGGGTTGACGACAGAAAGGAAAACCGTCACCTCTAATGCCACAGTACCAGCATTGTGATGCCATTCATCAAAATCCAGCACCAACACCGGGTCCCCGCAGAAGGAAAGAAATACATTGATAACACAAGGGAAAACAGAAAAAGCAAGGAATCGATTTCTGTTTCAATTTCCTAATGTTACAACGGAGAGAGAGAGAGAGAGAGAGAGAGAGAGAGAGAGAGAGAGAGAGAGAGAGAGAGAGCGAGAGAGAGAGAGAGAGAGAGAGAGAGAGAGAGAGCGATAGACACTGAGATAGATAGTCAGAGAGACAGAGAGAGATAGAAAGAGAAGAGAGAGACAGACAAACAGAGACAGAGAGACAGAGAGATAAACAGACATAGAGAGAGAGAGAGAGAGAGAGAGAGAGAGAGAGAGAGAGAGAGAGACAGACAGACAGACAGACAGACAGACAGACAGACAGAGAAAGAGACAGATCCAGAAGCTGAGCAAACCCTGCCGCCAGACGGAATTCTATGTTTAGTATGGCAACCATCTCCAGAGCAAGAATTGGGTCTGGAAGAAAGAGAGCGAGAGACCGAGGACTGGAAGCTGAAACACAAGTACAGGAACTAGGTTAAGTTGATGGGGTTGAACTGTATAGGAAATGGAGGGGAGGGGGTCCGAGAACTGATAGGATGTAGCGGGGGACAGGGGGGGGGGGGGGGGGGGGGGGGGAGAGGAGGGAACAGGAGGGAGGCAGTCGACGTCGATGCTTACGGAGTGGAGTTGAATACAACCCTAGTTCAGTACAAGAGTTATTGCGTCAACAATTCTCAATACATTCAGTCCCCAGCCTATGTTTTCCTCCTACCCGCTATTCACTAATATCACGGCAATTCCCGAATTGTATTGCAATACAACTCAGTCCGGCAAAGAGGTCAAGAAGAACAGTCGTCATCTCAGTAGAAAGGGTTTACTGGAGGGTGGGGGTGGGGGAGACGCGGCCTGGGGAAGAAAAAAGATGAAGGTAGCGGTAGAAGGAAGGGAGAGAGAGAGGAGAAAACGCACAAAGAAAGGAGAGGGAGGAGGGGGGTGGGGTGAGCTGTTGGGGAGAGGGGGGGGGGGGGGGGGGGCAAAAGTGGAGGCTGAATGGAAAGGGTTAGAACAAATATGGTTCAGGTGTGAAATGACAGACTGTGTTCAGAGCTCTTGTCTCCGACATTCTTTACGAGTCATACAAGAGAGAGAGAGAGAGAGAGAGAGAGAGAGAGAGAGGGAGCTGCTAAATCAACAGGGGTATCTTTTTTTTCTTTCTCTCTGAATCTCTCTTCATTCGACAATCAGTAATTCTGACTTACCTAAGAGTCAGTGGGTGCATACATTAAAATCTGCATTCTCAAATGTTTTAGCAGTAACGTCTCACATATCTTTCTTGACTTTTTGTGTGTAGTCTTTTACTGCCTGAACACACACAGGTACACAGAGAGAAATAGGTAATCAGACAAGCAGACAAACTTGCAGTACTACGAACAGAGAAAACGAATAGCGACAGATGCACACACAGACACATGTACTGCGCGTGCACGAACAGATAAATACAAGCAGATACATAAAAGTTCAATCAAAAGTAGACGTAGACACGATGATAAAAACCTGAAGGAAGACAAATTATGGTGACATTAAACGACAGCAGTAACTGGAACAACAACCTAACATAAGAGAGAACCAGATAGAGAAATGAACAGACAAAAAGACGAAAAGACAGACTCAGGGATGCGCCTGCGCGCCTATAGATTCACCTTCACGCCCTCTCCCTCCCCCCTCTCTCTCTCCCTCTCTCTCTCATGGATGCAGGTACAGACAGACGGATAGACAGACAGACAGACAGACAGATAACTCTCCAACTAACCGACTGCAGGCGTCTCTCCGTGCGCACGGCGTGCAGCACCATGACGTTGCCTACCGTGGTCAGCAGACACAGCAAGGTCAGCACCACCCCCAGGGGAATCTCCCGCCACAGCTCTCCCCCTCTCCCCACCGCTGTCCGTCGCCCAGCACGTTCCTTTCTCCCTGAGGGGG
>JAFLJL010005092.1:45735-56514 GCA_018398815.1 Conus ventricosus
CGGAACATGCAGGCAGAGTCTGCTGGACAGGGCAGATGACTGGGAGTGCACTGCAGACCTCCAGAATGCAAGAGTCACCCAGAAATCATCAGCAAGAGTGGCATGAGACCAGACATAGTAGTCCACTCTCAGTCAACCAAGCAGCTGACCATGATACGGTGCCATATGAGAAGAGAATGGAGGCAGCTCAAATCTACAAGACTGCAAAGTATGCTGATCTGGCAAACAGCCTGAGGAGAGAAGGGTATCAGGTCAAAGTCCTCACTGCAGAAATTGGAGCTGGGGGTTTGTAGGAACGTCTGCATACAGCCTCATGAAACAGCTCTCAGTTGCAAGGAGGGAAAAAACCAGAGCCCTGGAAGCAATGGCGGAAGCGGCAGAGAGGTGTTCAAGCTGGATCAGGTCAAGGAGAAACAAAAGTGACTTCATTAGGCTTAAATTTCCCTACAAATATCAGGTGCCCAGTGGCTCATTGGTTAGAGTGCCAGTCATTTAGTGGAAAATGAGCATGTCCAGAGGGTCATGGGTTCGAATCCAGCCATGGCTCGTCCCAAGGTGGGAAAAAAGGGGCAGCAGAGGGACATCCGGAGTATGAACCGGATGTGGCCCAACCCCCCTTGAGTGTCAGGAGATAAGGGCCGAAACACTTGCTTGAAGGGGGCTTCTCTTCTGAGGACTGATGCCACGTTCTCCACGAGTTTCTTTCTACTGATGCATGGGTAAACCACTGACTTCCGGGAATATGCCGGAGGACGTCCGGGAAAGACTGGAGGACATGGGAAAGACCAGGACCAAGGGCTCTGTGGGCTGGCTCCCCACTTTGCCTTCAACATGTGGCTACTAAAAACAAAAGGAAAAGATGCTCCCAGGATTCACCGAAAGGGGGAGAGAATGATGAATCCATCAGTGCTCAACAAATCACGACTGCAAATCCCAAATGGACTATGAACATGGACCAAATGGAATATCCTTGTGTCTGTGGAAAGCGTTTCGCTACCACCTGTGGCATGAAAATCCACAGAACAAAGATGGGATGTGTGAAAACTCATCTGAATGAGGAGCAGCGTACTGCAGATAAGACGTCGGAAGACCAAGGCCAGGATTTAAACCACAGTGCCAAGGACATCCACGCTGTTGGTTCGGATGAGGAATTTGCACAGGCCCTCGATGCCAGGCGCCTGAAACTCAACCTGCCACGAGCAAACGAAACTGAGGATTGGGAGAAACTGGATACAAAAATCGTCCAAATACTCGATGCACTGATAGGGAAAAGCACCCTGGAACACAAACTAGCCACATATGGGGACATTGTGTATGCCACATGTAGAGACGCCTATGGAGCAAAACTACCCAAAGAGAAAACTCCTCCAAAGAAATCCAGACGCCAAGAAGAGATGGACAAGATCAGGGTCCAAAAAAAAACCTCAAGAAGCAAATGAAGACCGCACTGCCAGCTGAAAAACAAGGCTTGGAAAAACTCTGAAAAGACCTGAAAGCAAAACACAGCGCCCTCAGCAAAGTGGAATCTGCGAGGAAGAGGAAGAGCAAAACGAAGAAGACCCAAGAGCGCTTCTTCAGAGACCCCCTTTCCAGTTTGCCAGAACACTGTTTGAGCAGCCGAAATCTGGGACCCTAAGTGTGGACAAAAAAGTTCTTGAGCAGCATCTGAGGAAAACATACTCTGACTCACAGAGCAAAGCACCACTCGACATTCAAAGTCTGGTGTGGCCAACCAAACCTGAGGAACAGTTCAATGACAAGCCACCAACGTTGGCGGAAATCAAGAAGGTGGTCGACAAAGCCAGAGCCAAATCATCGCCAGGGCCAAACGGAATACCTTACCAGCTGTACAAGAAATGTCCCAAGGTGCTGGAGTGGCTCCACAGGCTGCTGCGATCAGCTTGGAGAAACCAGAAGATCAGCGGCCAGTGGAAGACGGCAGATGGTGTGTGCATCTCCAAAGAGCAAAACTCAAGTGACATCAGCCAGTTCAGGCCAATATCACTACTGAACGTCGAAGGGAAAATCTTCTTCTCTGTCATGGCAGCAAGGCTGACCACGTACCTCATGGAAAACAAATACTTGGATGTGCCAGTCCAGAAAGGTGGCATCCCAGGCGTGGCTGGCTGTGTAGAACACGCCACAATGATCTGGGACGCAATCCAAAGAGCAAAAACATAAAAGAGAGACCTGGACGTAGTGTGGCTTGATCTGGCAAACGCATATGAGATGACACAGCTGGCTCTTGAGATGTACCATGTGCCAAAGAAGAAGAAGAAGAACATCCGCGACATGCTCAAGAAGTACTTCAATGGCTTCTCAATGCGATTCTCCACTAAGGAGTACACAACAGATTGGATCAACTTGGAAGTGGGCATTGCAATGGGCTGTGCAATTTCCCCAATACTGTTCGTGTTGGCAATGGAAGTCATCTTGAAAGCAGCAACAAGCAACGCAAGACAAACAGACCTTGGCGATGGATACAAGATGCCCCTCTCAAGGCCTTCATGGATGACACTACAGTGATTTCATCCAGAGAAGACGAGACACGTCATGTGCTGGAGAGGCTGGACGACATAGCTGCTTCATCCAGAATGAGGTTCAAGCCAAAGAAATCACGGAGTCTCTCACTGAGGAAAGGAAAAGTGGCTGAATCTGTGGTCTTCAGTGTTGCCAACAGGCCATTCCAACAATCACAGAAGAGCCAGTCAAGAGCCTTGGAAGATGGTATGATGATACCCTGACCACAAAGAGCAAAAGAAACCAAACAGATGTCGGAAGAAGGCTTGGAGACCGTTGACCAGTGTGGGCTCCCTGGCAAATACAAGGTCTGGTGTCTGCAGTTCATGTTGATACCAAAGCTTCTATGGCCTCTGATGATAAACGACATCTGCACCAGCATAGTGGAGGCAATGGAAGCCCAAATGAACACGTTCACAAGGACATGGCTTGGTGTCCCACCCTGTCTCACTGACATAGCGCTGTACTGTCGCCAAGCAAAGCTGAAACTACCTTTGAAATCCATCCTGGAGGAATACAAAGCAGGGAAGATCAGACTTCAAAGCATGCTGGAGGACTCAGGAGACAAGGTGGTAGAAGCAATCAAGCCCCAGCTGAAGACAGGCAGAAAATGGGAAGTTCAAGAGGCGATGGATTCTGCAAAAGAAAGTCTCAAGATCAGAGAATAACAGGACACACACAGACCAACAGACAAGGACTGGGGGTGACCAAAACTGAATGGTGGTCAAAGGCCAAAGGAAAAGCCAAAAGAGACATGGTGATTCAGGAGAGAAAAGAAGAAGACCAAAAAAGACTCCAAAAAGCAGTCCAGTTGAGCCAGCAAGGGCAATGGACAACGTGGGAGAATGCACTCCAAAGAAGTCTCACTTGGAATGACATTTGGCACATGGCCCCTCTCAGAATCAGCTTCATTCTCAGATCTGCATATGACCTTCTGCCCTCAAATGCAAACCTGGTGAAGTGGGGAAAAACAGACGATCCTGCATGCCCCCTAGCCCTCTGCCATGAAAAAAACCCCAAACCGTGGAGCATGTCCTAAGCTCATGTAAAGTAGCCCTGGCTCAAGGAACGTACACATGGAGGCCCAACCAAGTGCTCAAAGAGATTGAACAAGCAGTCTGGGCTAGTACCAACACCTCAAAAGGGAAAATCAGGACTCCAAAAGCACCCGCAACATTCTTCACGGCCAAGAACAACAGTGCCACTCGGAACATGCAGGCAGAGTCTGCTGGACAGGGCAGATGACTGGGAGTGCACTGCAGACCTCCCAGAATGCAAGAGTCACCCAGAAATCATCAGCAAGAGTGGCATGTGACCAGACATAGTAGTCCACTCTCAGTCAACCAAGCAGCTGACCATGATCGAGCTCACGGTGCCATATGAGAAGAGAATGGAGGCAGCTCAAATCTACAAGACTGCAAAGTATGCTGATCTGGCAAACAGCCTGAGGAGAGAAGGGTATCAGGTCAAAGTCCTCACTGCAGAAATTGGAGCTGGGGGTTTGTAGGAACGTCTGCATACAGCCTCATGAAACAGCTCTCAGTTGCAGGGAGGGAAAAACCAGAGCCCTGAAAGCAATGGCAGAAGCGGCAGAGAGGTGTTCAAGCTGGATCTGTTCAAGGAGGAACAAAAGTGAACTTCATAAGGCTTAAATTTCCCTAGTGGCTCAGTGGTTAGAGTGCTTGTCATTAAGTGGAAAATGAGCATGTCCAGAGGGTCACAGGTTCGAATCCCAGCCATGGCTCGTCCCAAGATGGGAAAACAGGGGCAGCAGAGGGACATTCGGAGTCATGAACCGGGCGTGGCCCAACCCCCCTAGAGTGTCAGGATATAAGGGCCGAAACACTTGCTTGAAGGGGCTTCTCTTCTGAGGACTCTCTGCTGCCACGCTCTCCACGAGTTTCTGTCTACTACACCATCCGTTACAGTGTCTGGCAAAACTTTTTTCCCGGTTCATCCTCTGTGCTACGACAGTGATATTACCTCCAGCTCCCCCTGTCCACAGCCACTGCCTGCCTTGTCCGGCCGTCACCCTCACACCGGCAACCCACAGGCAGCAGTGAATGTGAAGTCGTGATGAGGCAACACTGCAATGCTTCCGAGTCCCTTTGGTGGTGTTCAGCGGCGCCTGTTTAGATCCAACATAATCAGGACACTACCCACTGTGCCTCGTTTCCGTGTCTGGCCATACGGCATGTGCACCAGATCGGCGGTGACCTCATACAGAATTGTGAGTATTTTAAACAGAGCGGTTCCGTACTCCCTGTCCACGCTATTCTCCTTTCCTTTCACTTCACTCGAAACCGTTCCGTTCTTTACAAGTATCCTGTCTCCTATGATCGATAAACATAGGACTGACATTGCTGCGGTCCTACGAGCTCTGGCCCTCTAGAGGCATGCTGTCTCCCACCAGTTCTATCAACCGTTGTACATCTCATACGTTGTGAGCCTCTTCCTCTTGGGCATGGCTCCTCACCTGCTTGCAGCGTGACTCGCCAGTCTCACAAATGACGCAAAAAAGTGATGAGACAGGATGAGAACAACAGACACCCCATCCGTTAGGACGCGATTCCATTTCTCCGTTCACGGTTACAGTGTCCATGAAGATTTTGCGCGTGCACCAGATTGGCGATGACTCTGTACAATATTACAGCGTTTAAAGAAAGAGAGCTGTTCATTTCTCCCCTTTCCTTTCAACCAAAACACGTCTTCGCTCAAAACCGGCCCCATTTAGCACCTGATTACATCGAGACTTTCCAGTAAAAAAAAAAAAAGTCACAATGTTACAAGACAATCACAGATGAACCACCTGCCTATCTCTCTGACCTCTTCGAAATATATAATCCTACACGTCCACTCCTTTCTTCTTCTGCTCACCGAATTTTTTTCAAATTCCTTCAAACAACCAAAGCAGCATGGTCCTAAAGCATTCTCTTTTTCTGTGGCGATACTCGGTAATTCACTACTTTTCCATCTATGTCATGCCCGACTTCTCGACTATCAAATCTACGCCTAAAACTTATCTGTTTAAACCCCAGTTGCGGAATACCATCTGAAATATTACTAAATTACTAGCACACTTTGCTCATGCACGAATAAGCTGTTCACCTTGTTACATAGTGTAAGTGTTTACGTATGCGACATTGTGTACCAGTGTGTGTGTGTTGTGTGTGTGTGTGTGTGTGTGTGTGTATGTGTGTGTGTGTGTGTGTGTGTGTGTGTGTGTGTGTGTGTGTCTGTGTGTGTGTCTGTGTGTGTGTCTGTGTGTGTGTTTGCGCGCGCGCGCATTCGTGTGCTTCATGCGTGTGCGTGCGTGCGTGCGAGCGTGCGCGCGCGCGCGCGTGTGTGTGTGTGTGTGTGTGTGTGTGTGTGCGTGCGTGCGTGCGTGCGTGCGTGCGTGCGTGCGTGTGGTGTGTGTGTGTGTGTGTGTGTGTGTTTGTGTGTGTGTGTGGGTATGTGTGTGTGTTTGTATATGAATCTGTATATGAATCTGTGTGTGTGTGTGTGTGTGTGTGTGTGTGTGTGTGTGTGTGTGTGTTGTGTGTGTGTGTGTGTGTGTGTGTGTGTGTGTGTGTGTGCGCGTTACTAACGGCTGGCCTGTAACGCTTTTTCTTCTTTATGGAATATCTCAGAAAATGCTTGGCCGATCTTTCTGAAAATTTGTAGGTATGTTCATTATGGGTCACAAATAATGCCCAATGTTTTAGTTTACCGTTATAACCGTTACTAACGGCTGTAACGGCCTGTAACGGTTTTTCTTCTTTATGGAATATCTCAGAAAGTACTTGGCCGACCTTTATGAAAATTAGCAGGTATGTTCATTATGGGTCAGGGATGATGCCTGATGTTTTAGTTTGCCCCGTTATAGCCGTTACTAACGGTTGCAACGGCGTGTAACGGTTTTTCTTCTTTCTGGAATATCTCAGAAAGTACTTGGCCAATTTATAAGCGGTATGGATGATCTTGTGACAAATCGGAGCCTCTGTCCATATGTAAGTGATGTAATGCTGAAAATGGATTAAACAACCGTTAAAAACCGTTATTCTGCCGTTATTTCTTATATACAGGTCGATTTTAATTAAATTTGGTATATAGAAAGGTTATCACACACAATGGCACTTCTATATAGTGTTCCAAAATTTGATCGTTAAAAACCGTTATTCTTGACGTATTGTCCAATTTGGATGACATTTGATATCTACACAGGCTTTAGCCCAGTGAGGACTAAAAATACCGGTTTCAAAAGTGCATATCGGTTATATAACCGTTAAACCGTTATTTTGCCGTTATTTCTTATATATTGGTGGGTTTTAATGCAATTTTGTATATAGAAAGGTTATCACACACAAATGGCACTTCCATGCAGTGTTTCAAAATCTGACCGTTAAAAACCGTTATTCTTGACATATTGTCCGATTTGGATGAAATTTGGTATGTACACAGGCTTTAGCCCAGTGAGGACTAAAATACCGGTTTCAAAAGTGTATATCGGTTATATAACCGATAAACCGTTATTTTGCCGTTATTTTTTATATATTGGTGGATTTTAATGCAATTTTGTATATGGAAAGGTCATCACACACAAATGGCACTTCCATGCAGTGTTTCAAAATCTGCCGTTAAAAACCGTTATTCTTGACAAATTGTCCGATATGGATGAAATTTGGTATGTACACAGGCTTTAGCCCAGTGAGGACTAAAATACCAGTTTCAAAAGTGTACATCGGTTAAATAACCGTTAAAACCGTTATATTGCCTCTATTTCTTATCTCATAAAGCACCTGGCCGATTTATAAGCAGTTTGGAAAACTGGGAGTACGTTTATATGCTTCGCATCTTGTTATTATAATTAAAGTCACGAGAAATGACGAGAACTCTAAACAAGGCCCATTTGTAAACTCGTGCGGCATGGCATCGATCGTTACAAGTTCTAGTCAAGATAACGTATTCGTAACCCTACCCGGTGCCGTGTCCATAAGCGGACAAATAGAATAACGCCCTCTTGATTTCTGCTTGCACCAGTTTTGCCGTTACCGTAAACGGACAAATGGAATCGCGCCTTTAGTCTGTCCGGAACAGTATCAATCGTATTTAGGCTCCGGTCAAGATACACGTTTCCGAACGCGTAACAGTTGCCGTCTCCGTACCCGGCCACAGGGATGATGCCCTCTTCACCTGTACCAGAGCGACTGATGCCCTCTTCACCTGTACCAGAGCGACTGATGCCCTCTTCACCTGTACAAAGAGCGACTGATGCCCTCTTCACCTGTACCAGAGCGACTGATGCCCTCTTCACCTGTACCAGAGCGACTGATGCCCTCTTCACCTGTACCAGAGCGACTGATGCCCTCTTCACCTGTACCAGAGCGACTGATGCCCTCTTCACCTGTACCAGAGCGACTGATGCCCTCTTCACCTGTACCAGAGCGACTGATGCCCTCTTCACCTGTACCAGAGCGACTGATGCCCACTTCACCTGCACCAGAGCGACTGATGCCGTATCACCTGTACCAGAGCGACTGATGCCGTATCACCTGTACCAGAGCGACTGATGCCGTATCACCTGTACCAGAGCGACTGATGCCGTATCACCTGTACCAGAGCGATTGATGCAGTATCACCTGTACCAGAGCGACTGATGCCGTATCACCTGTACCAGAGCGACTGATGCCGTATCCGTGACCATAAACGGACAAATGAAATCGTGTTTTAATCTAATGTGCATGGCAACGTACGATACGCGCTTGTCTGTTCGTTTGTCAGATTGCGCTTTGTTAAATTAATCATAGTGCATCTATGATTGATTGTGCATAGTTAGAAACAGTCTGCTTTCAGACCTTTAGAACTTTGAGACTTACCTCGTGATGTATCCAGGAAGAAGCGGATTTTAAACGGCAAGAAGCTGTACCAAAGATTAGCCACTTCAAACTTCGTCTTTGTGTTCAGTCTCTCTGTACCTCAAACTTCGTGTTTGTGTTCAGTCTCTCTGTATGTACTTCAAACTTCGTCTTTGTGTTCAGTCTGTCTGCATGTACCTCAAACTTCGTCTTTGAGTTCAGTCTCTCTGTATGTACATCAAACTTCGTGTTTGTGTTCAGTCTCTCTGTATGTACTTCAAACTTTGTGTTTGTGTTCAGTCTGTCTGCATGTACCTCAACTTCATCCTTGTGTTCAGTCTGTCTGTATGTACCTCAAACTTCGTGTTTGTGTTCAGTCTCTCTGTATGGACTTCAAACTTCATCCTTGTGTTCAATCTCTCTGTATGTACCTCAACTTCATCCTTGTGTTCAGTCTCTCTGTATGTACCTCAAACTTCATCATTGTGTTCAGTCCGTCTGTATGTACTGCATCTTTATGTTCAATCTCTCTGTATGTACCTCTGTACCTCAAACTTCATCTTGTGTTCATTCTCTCTGTATGTACCGCAAACTTCGTGTTTGTGTTCACTCCCACTGTGTGTACCTCAAACTTCGTCTTCGTCTTTGTCTTCAATCTGTATATACCTCAAACTTCGTGTTTGTGGTCACTCTCTCTGTATGTACCTCAAACGTCGTGTTTGTGTTCATTCTCTGTGTATATTGGTCAATCGCCGTCAGACATGCAGACGTTGTAAGTGTTGTCAACACGTACTGTGTTCAGATGTAGGCAAGCGCGTACAGTCAAACACAACGCGCACTTATCACATGCTGTTATGTAAACGATTACAAAGGAAAAAGGAAACAAACAAAATCCAAGTGACTTCGATTGTCCGACCACAGTCAACTGCTGTTAGCTAAAGACAAACGGAGGAGTCTACAAAAACGTGCTGGCAGTCTTGCACAAATTCTTTGAAACTGTTGAATACATTTCGCAAAGAAAAGCATAATTTTGTGGTTTTGATGGTGTGGTAACGTTAATGTCACATTCATTTGCCAAATTCAGACGTGTAGGCTGTATTATGTTCCCGGTGCATTAATAGTTGGTGACCGCGTGAACTTTGTAGTTTGCCACCTTTATGATGGGCTACAGCCTAAAAATGAACAAATCATAAGTTCGTTTTTGATTATTGTTCTTATATACGTATCGCTTTCTGTGAAGACTATTGATCATCCATGTGTTATGACTCCTTGAAGTACCAGATGTGGCGAAGTGAGCATGGAATTCCTAGCACGCACTGGCTCATCTTTTTTCAGATCTGAAACTTGCAGAAAGTGAAGGTGAGAATGACAGTCCATGAAGAATGAAGGAGAAGGAAAAAAGGAACAAACTTTTCTTTTCTTTTTACAGTTGAGGATTGTTGTTTTGGGCCAATGAAGGAAGTGGTACAGATCACTTTGGACAAAAGAAGAAGGAGAAACGAGAGAAAGAGGATGAGGAAGAGTAGAAGGAGGGAAAGGGTGAAGGAGGAGGAAAAGGAGGAGAAGGAGAAGCAGGAGGAAGACGAAGAAAAATGAAAACGAGGAGGAAGAGAAGGAGGAGGACGAGAAGGAGAAGAAGGAAGCGGAGAAGAAGAAGAAGGAGGGGGAGTAGGAGAGGGAGAAAGAGGAGGAGGGGTGTAACATGTGTCTTTCTCACACACGCGCGCGCGCGCGCGCACGCACACACGCACACGCACACGCACACACACACACACACAACACACACACACATGCAGTCAGTTGTGAATACTATTCGCCAGTACACATGCCTTAGCACACTCTGGCCCAAGCTACAACCATGTGATTTTCAGCTCAGTCATGTAGCCACTGAATGAATTGTTTTTACCTGATACATAACCTGATGCTTGTAAAGGAAAGGTCGCAGATTAAAGATTTCAATAGAAGACAGTGCGTGCCTGGTCTCTATGTCCAGTATCATCGATATGTTGTAACTTTCTCCCTGGCTATATCTACATGGTGTCAGAGAGGAAACGAACCGCACCTTGCAGTGAAGAATGGCTTCATCTCTACAGAATCCAAGCCTGAATTGGGGCTCGAAAAATCTTCAAGAAGAATGGCGGAAATTCAAGCAGCATGTGAACCTAATGTTTGTCGGACCGCTGCACAAGACGTCAGAAGCTGAACGATGCGCCTACCTGCTCATTTGGTCAGGAGAGAAGGGAAGAGAAATCTTCAACACTTGGAATCTGTCATCTGAAGATAGCAACAAATTAGAGGTGTTGTGCAAGAACTTTGAGAAGCATACCACCCCTAAGAAAAACTCCCTGTTCGCACGATATTTGTTTCTGAACAGAACCAACAGAAGGGGAACATTTTGAGAAATTTCCCACCGACATCCGGA
>JAFLJL010005092.1:57514-67514 GCA_018398815.1 Conus ventricosus
GTCTGGGGCCTTCTCTCTTCCGTTTCTCCGAAAGACACTTTACACCCTCTCCTTTTCTCTTTATCCTCTTCTTCTTCTTCCCGCTTCCTTCTTCTCCTTCTCGTCCTCCTCCTTCTCTTCCTCCTCGTTTTCATTTTTCTTCGTCTTCTCCTGCTTCTCCTTCTCCTCCTTTTCCTCCTCCTTCACCCTTTCCCTCCTTCTACTCTTCCTCATCCTCTTTCTCTCGTTTCTCCTTCTTCTTTTGTCCAAAGTGATCTGTACCACTTCCTTCATTGGCCCAAAACAACAATCCTCAACTGTAAAAAGAAAAGAAAAGTTTGTTCCTTTTTTCCTTCTCCTTCATTCTTCATGGACTGTCATTCTCACCTTCACTTTCTGCAAGTTTCAGATCTGAAAAAAAGATGAGCCAGTGCGTGCTAGGAATTCCATGCTCACTTCGCCACATCTGGTACTTCAAGGAGTCATAACACATGGATGATCAATAGTCTTCACAGAAAGCGATACGTATATAAGAACAATAATCAAAAACGAACTTATGATTTGTTCATTTTTAGGCTGTAGCCCATCATAAAGGTGGCAAACTACAAAGTTCACGCGGTCACCAACTATTAATGCACCGGGAACATAATACAGCCTACACGTCTGAATTTGGCAAATGAATGTGACATTAACGTTACCACACCATCAAAACCACAAAATTATGCTTTTCTTTGCGAAATGTATTCAACAGTTTCAAAGAATTTGTGCAAGACTGCCAGCACGTTTTTGTAGACTCCTCCGTTTGTCTTTAGCTAACAGCAGTTGACTGTGGTCGGACAATCGAAGTCACTTGGATTTTGTTTGTTTCCTTTTTCCTTTGTAATCGTTTACATAACAGCATGTGATAAGTGCGCGTTGTGTTTGACTGTACGCGCTTGCCTACATCTGAACACAGTACGTGTTGACAACACTTACAACGTCTGCATGTCTGACGGCGATTGACCAATATACACAGAGAATGAACACAAACACGACGTTTGAGGTACATACAGAGAGAGTGACCACAAACACGAAGTTTGAGGTATATACAGATTGAAGACAAAGACGAAGACGAAGTTTGAGGTACACACAGTGGGAGTGAACACAAACACGAAGTTTGCGGTACATACAGAGAGAATGAACACAAGATGAAGTTTGAGGTACAGAGGTACATACAGAGAGATTGAACATAAGATGCAGTACATACAGACGGACTGAACACAATGATGAAGTTTGAGGTACATACAGAGAGACTGAACACAAGGATGAAGTTGAGGTACATACAGAGAGATTGAACACAAGGATGAAGTTTGAAGTCCATACAGAGAGACTGAACACAAACACGAAGTTTGAGGTACATACAGACAGACTGAACACAAGGATGAAGTTGAGGTACATGCAGACAGACTGAACACAAACACAAAGTTTGAAGTACATACAGAGAGACTGAACACAAACACGAAGTTTGATGTACATACAGAGAGACTGAACTCAAAGACGAAGTTTGAGGTACATGCAGACAGACTGAACACAAAGACGAAGTTTGAAGTACATACAGAGAGACTGAACACAAACACGAAGTTTGAGGTACAGAGAGACTGAACACAAAGACGAAGTTTGAAGTGGCTAATCTTTGGTACAGCTTCTTGCCGTTTAAAATCCGCTTCTTCCTGGATACATCACGAGGTAAGTCTCAAAGTTCTAAAGGTCTGAAAGCAGACTGTTTCTAACTATGCACAATCAATCATAGATGCACTATGATTAATTTAACAAAGCGCAATCTGACAAACGAACAGACAAGCGCGTATCGTACGTTGCCATGCACATTAGATTAAAACACGATTTCATTTGTCCGTTTATGGTCACGGATACGGCATCAGTCGCTCTGGTACAGGTGATACGGCATCAGTCGCTCTGGTACAGGTGATACTGCATCAATCGCTCTGGTACAGGTGATACGGCATCAGTCGCTCTGGTACAGGTGATACGGCATCAGTCGCTCTGGTACAGGTGATACGGCATCAGTCGCTCTGGTACAGGTGATACGGCATCAGTCGCTCTGGTGCAGGTGAAGTGGGCATCAGTCGCTCTGGTACAGGTGAAGAGGGCATCAGTCGCTCTGGTACAGGTGAAGAGGGCATCAGTCGCTCTGGTACAGGTGAAGAGGGCATCAGTCGCTCTGGTACAGGTGAAGAGGGCATCAGTCGCTCTGGTACAGGTGAAGAGGGCATCAGTCGCTCTGGTACAGGTGAAGAGGGCATCAGTCGCTTGGTACAGGTGAAGAGGGCATCAGTCGCTCTTTGTACAGGTGAAGAGGGCATCAGTCGCTCTGGTACAGGTGAAGAGGGCATCAGTCGCTCTGGTACAGGTGAAGAGGGCATCATCCCTGTGGCCGGGTACGGAGACGGCAACTGTTACGCGTTCGGAAACGTGTATCTTGACCGGAGCCTAAATACGATTGATACTGTTCCGGACAGACTAAAGGCGCGATTCCATTTGTCCGTTTACGGTAACGGCAAAACTGGTGCAAGCAGAAATCAAGAGGGCGTTATTCTATTTGTCCGCTTATGGACACGGCACCGGGTAGGGTTACGAATACGTTATCTTGACTAGAACTTGTAACGATCGATGCCATGCCGCACGAGTTTACAAATGGGCCTTGTTTAGAGTTCTCGTCATTTCTCGTGACTTTAATTAATAATAACAAGATGCGAAGCATATAAACGTACTCCCAGTTTTCCAAACTGCTTATAAATCGGCCAGGTGCTTTATGAGATAAGAAATAGAGGCAATATAACGGTTTTAACGGTTATTTAACCGATGTACACTTTTGAAACTGGTATTTTAGTCCTCACTGGGCTAAAGCCTGTGTACATACCAAATTTCATCCATATCGGACAATTTGTCAAGAATAACGGTTTTTAACGGTCAGATTTTGAAACACTGCATGGAAGTGCCATTTGTGTGTGATGACCTTTCCATATACAAAATTGCATTAAAATCCACCAATATATAAAAAATAACGGCAAAATAACGGTTTATCGGTTATATAACCGATATACACTTTTGAAACCGGTATTTTAGTCCTCACTGGGCTAAAGCCTGTGTACATACCAAATTTCATCCAAATCGGACAATATGTCAAGAATAACGGTTTTTAACGGTCAGATTTTGAAACACTGCATGGAAGTGCCATTTGTGTGTGATAACCTTTCTATATACAAAATTGCATTAAAACCCACCAATATATAAGAAATAACGGCAAAATAACGGTTTTAACGGTTATATAACCGATATGCACTTTTGAAACCGGTATTTTAGTCCTCACTGGGCTAAAGCCTGTGTAGATATCAAATGTCATCCAAATTGGACAATACGTCAAGAATAACGGTTTTTAACGATCAAATTTTGGAACACTATATAGAAGTGCCATTGTGTGTGATAACCTTTCTATATACCAAATTTAATTAAAATCGACCTGTATATAAGAAATAACGGCAGAATAACGGTTTTTAACGGTTGTTTAATCCATTTTCAGCATTACATCACTTACATATGGACAGAGGCTCCGATTTGTCACAAGATCATCCATACCGCTTATAAATTGGCCAAGTACTTTCTGAGATATTCCAGAAAGAAGAAAAACCGTTACACGCCGTTGCAACCGTTAGTAACGGCTATAACGGGGCAAACTAAAACATCAGGCATCATCCCTGACCCATAATGAACATACCTGCTAATTTTCATAAAGGTCGGCCAAGTACTTTCTGAGATATTCCATAAAGAAGAAAAACCGTTACAGGCCGTTACAGCCGTTAGTAACGGTTATAACGGTAAACTAAAACATTGGGCATTATTTGTGACCCATAATGAACATACCTACAAATTTTCAGAAAGATCGGCCAAGCATTTTCTGAGATATTCCATAAAGAAGAAAAAGCGTTACAGGCCAGCCGTTAGTAACGCGCACACACACACACACACACACACACACACACACACACACAAACACACACACACACACACACACACACACACACACACACACACACACAGATTCATATACAGATTCATATACAAACACACACACATACCCACACACACACACAAACACACACACACACACACACACACACACACGCACGCACGCACGCACGCACGCACGCACGCACGCACACACACACACACACACACACACACACACGCGCGCGCGCGCGCACGCTCGCACGCACGCACGCACACGCATGAAGCACACGAATGCGCGCGCGCGCAAACACACACACAGACACACACACAGACACACACACAGACACACACACACACACACACACACACACACACACACACACATACACACACACAACACACACACACACACACACACACACTGGTACACAATGTCGCATACGTAAACACTTACACTATGTAACAAGGTGAACAGCTTATTCGTGCATGAGCAAAGTGTGCTAGTAATTTAGTAATATTTCAGATGGTATTCCGCAACTGGGGTTTAAACAGATAAGTTTTAGGCGTAGATTTGATAGTCGAGAAGTCGGGCATGACATAGATGGAAAAGTAGTGAATTACCGAGTATCGCCACAGAAAAAGAGAATGCTTTAGGACCATGCTGCTTTGGTTGTTTGAAGGAATTTGAAAAAAATTCGGTGAGCAGAAGAAGAAAGGAGTGGACGTGTAGGATTATATATTTCGAAGAGGTCAGAGAGATAGGCAGGTGGTTCATCTGTGATTGTCTTGTAACATTGTGACTTTTTTTTTTTTTACTGGAAAGTCTCGATGTAATCAGGTGCTAAATGGGGCCGGTTTTGAGCGAAGACGTGTTTTGGTTGAAAGGAAAGGGGAGGAAATGAACAGCTCTCTTTCTTTAAAACGCTGTAATATTGTACAGAGTCATCGCCAATCTGGTGCACGCGCAAAATCTTCATGGACACTGTAACCGTGAACGGAGAAATGGAATCGCGTCCTAACGGATGGGGTGTCTGTTGTTCTCATCCTGTCTCATCACTTTTTTGCGTCATTTGTGAGACTGGCGAGTCACGCTGCAAGCAGGTGAGGAGCCATGCCCAAGAGGAAGAGGCTCACAACGTATGAGATGTACAACGGTTGATAGAACTGGTGGGAGACAGCATGCCTCTAGAGGGCCAGAGCTCGTAGGACCGCAGCAATGTCAGTCCTATGTTTATCGATCATAGGAGACAGGATACTTGTAAAGAACGGGAACGGTTTCGAGTGAAGTGAAAGGAAAGGAGAATAGCGTGGACAGGGAGTACGGAACCGCTCTGTTTAAAATACTCACAATTCTGTATGAGGTCACCGCCGATCTGGTGCACATGCCGTATGGCCAGACACGGAAACGAGGCACAGTGGGTAGTGTCCTGATTATGTTGGATCTAAACAGGCGCCGCTGAACACCACCAAAGGGACTCGGAAGCATTGCAGTGTTGCCTCATCACGACTTCACATTCACTGCTGCCTGTGGGTTGCCGGTGTGAGGGTGACGGCCGGACAAGGCAGGCAGTGGCTGTGGACAGGGGGAGCTGGAGGTAATATCACTGTCGTAGCACAGAGGATGAACCGGGAAAAAAGTTTTGCCAGACACTGTAACGGATGGTGTAGTAGACAGAAACTCGTGGAGAGCGTGGCAGCAGAGAGTCCTCAGAAGAGAAGCCCCCTTCAAGCAAGTGTTTCGGCCCTTATATCCTGACACTCTAGGGGGGTTGGGCCACGCCCGGTTCATGACTCCGAATGTCCCTCTGCTGCCCCTGTTTTCCCATCTTGGGACGAGCCATGGCTGGGATTCGAACCTGTGACCCTCTGGACATGCTCATTTTCCACTTAATGACAAGCACTCTAACCACTGAGCCACTAGGGAAATTTAAGCCTTATGAAGTTCACTTTTGTTCCTCCTTGAACAGATCCAGCTTGAACACCTCTCTGCCGCTTCTGCCATTGCTTTCAGGGCTCTGGTTTTTCCCTCCCTGCAACTGAGAGCTGTTTCATGAGGCTGTATGCAGACGTTCCTACAAACCCCCAGCTCCAATTTCTGCAGTGAGGACTTTGACCTGATACCCTTCTCTCCTCAGGCTGTTTGCCAGATCAGCATACTTTGCAGTCTTGTAGATTTGAGCTGCCTCCATTCTCTTCTCATATGGCACCGTGAGCTCGATCATGGTCAGCTGCTTGGTTGACTGAGAGTGGACTACTATGTCTGGTCACATGCCACTCTTGCTGATGATTTCTGGGTGACTCTTGCATTCTGGGAGGTCTGCAGTGCACTCCCAGTCATCTGCCCTGTCCAGCAGACTCTGCCTGCATGTTCCGAGTGGCACTGTTGTTCTTGGCCGTGAAGAATGTTGCGGGTGCTTTTGGAGTCCTGATTTTCCCTTTTGAGGTGTTGGTACTAGCCCAGACTGCTTGTTCAATCTCTTTGAGCACTTGGTTGGGCCTCCATGTGTACGTTCCTTGAGCCAGGGCTACTTTACATGAGCTTAGGACATGCTCCACGGTTTGGGGTTTTTTTCATGGCAGAGGGCTAGGGGGCATGCAGGATCGTCTGTTTTTCCCCACTTCACCAGGTTTGCATTTGAGGGCAGAAGGTCATATGCAGATCTGAGAATGAAGCTGATTCTGAGAGGGGCCATGTGCCAAATGTCATTCCAAGTGAGACTTCTTTGGAGTGCATTCTCCCACGTTGTCCATTGCCCTTGCTGGCTCAACTGGACTGCTTTTTGGAGTCTTTTTTGGTCTTCTTCTTTTCTCTCCTGAATCACCATGTCTCTTTTGGCTTTTCCTTTGGCCTTTGACCACCATTCAGTTTTGGTCACCCCAGTCCTTGTCTGTTGGTCTGTGTGTGTCCTGTTATTCTCTGATCTTGAGACTTTCTTTTGCAGAATCCATCGCCTCTTGAACTTCCCATTTTCTGCCTGTCTTCAGCTGGGGCTTGATTGCTTCTACCACCTTGTCTCCTGAGTCCTCCAGCATGCTTTGAAGTCTGATCTTCCCTGCTTTGTATTCCTCCAGGATGGATTTCAAAGGTAGTTTCAGCTTTGCTTGGCGACAGTACAGCGCTATGTCAGTGAGACAGGGTGGGACACCAAGCCATGTCCTTGTGAACGTGTTCATTTGGGCTTCCATTGCCTCCACTATGCTGGTGCAGATGTCGTTTATCATCAGAGGCCATAGAAGCTTTGGTATCAACATGAACTGCAGACACCAGACCTTGTATTTGCCAGGGAGCCCACACTGGTCAACGGTCTCCAAGCCTTCTTCCGACATCTGTTTGGTTTCTTTTGCTCTTTGTGGTCAGGGTATCATCATACCATCTTCCAAGGCTCTTGACTGGCTCTTCTGTGATTGTTGGAATGGCCTGGTTGGCAACACTGAAGACCACAGATTCAGCACTTTTCCTTTCCTCAGTGAGAGACTCCGTGATTTCTTTGGCTTGAACCTCATTCTGGATGAAGCAGCTATGTCGTCCAGCCTCTCCAGCACATGACGTGTCTCGTCTTCTCTGGATGAAATCACTGTAGTGTCATCCATGAAGGCCTTGAGAGGGGGCATCTTGTATCCATCGCCAAGGTCTGTTTGTCTTGCGTTGCTTGTTGCTGCTTTCAAGATGACTTCCATTGCCAACACGAACAGTATTGGGGAAATTGCACAGCCCATTGCAATGCCCACTTCCAAGTTGATCCAATCTGTTGTGTACTCCTTAGTGGAGAATCGCATTGAGAAGCCATTGAAGTACTTCTTGAGCATGTCGCGGATGTTCTTCTTCTTCTCTTGGCACATGGTACATCTCAGAGCCACTGTGTCATCTCATATGCGTTTGCCAGATCAAGCCACACTACGTCCAGGTCTCTCTTTTATGTTTTTGCTCTTTGGATTGCGTCCCAGATCATTGTGGCGTGTTCTACACAGCCAGCCACGCCTGGGATGCCACCTTTCTGGACTGGCACATCCAAGTATTTGTTTTCCATGAGGTACGTGGTCAGCCTTGCTGCCATGACAGAGAAGAAGATTTTCCCTTCGACGTTCAGTAGTGATATTGGCCTGAACTGGCTGATGTCACTTGAGTTTTGCTCTTTGGAGATGCACACACCATCTGCCGTCTTCCACTGGCCGCTGATCTTCTGGTTTCTCCAAGCTGATCGCAGCAGCCTGTGGAGCCACTCCAGCACCTTGGGACATTTCTTGTACAGCTGGTAAGGTATTCCGTTTGGCCCTGGCGATGATTTGGCTCTGGCTTTGTCGACCACCTTCTTGATTTCCGCCAACGTTGGTGGCTTGTCATTGAACTGTTCCTCAGGTTTGGTTGGCCACACCAGACTTTGAATGTCGAGTGGTGCTTTGCTCTGTGAGTCAGAGTATGTTTTCCTCAGATGCTGCTCAAGAACTTTTTTGTCCACACTTAGGGTCCCAGATTTCGGCTGCTCAAACAGTGTTCTGGCAAACTGGAAGGGGTCTCTGAAGAAGCGCTCTTGGGTCTTCTTCGTTTTGCTCTTCCTCTTCCTCGCAGATTCCACTTTGCTGAGGGCGCTGTGTTTTGCTTTCAGGTCTTTTCAGAGTTTTTCCAAGCCTTGTTTTTCAGCTGGCAGTGCGGTCTTCATTTGCTTCTTGAGGTTTTTCTTTTGGACCCTGATCTTGTCCATCTCTTCTTGGCGTCTGGATTTCTTTGGAGGAGTTTTCTCTTTGGGTAGTTTTGCTCCATAGGCGTCTCTACATGTGGCATACACAATGTCCCCATATGTGGCTAGTTTGTGTTCCAGGGTGCTTTTCCTATCAGTGCATCGAGTATTTGGACGATTTTTGTATCCAGTTTCTCCCAATCCTCAGTTTCGTTTGCTCGTGGCAGGTTGAGTTTCAGGCGCCTGGCATCGAGGGCCTGTGCAAATTCCTCATCCGAACCAACAGCGTGGATGTCCTTGGCACTGTGGTTTAAATCCTGGCCTTGGTCTTCCGACGTCTTATCTGCAGTACGCTGCTCCTCATTCAGATGAGTTTTCACACATCCCATCTTTGTTCTGTGGATTTTCATGCCACAGGTGGTAGCGAAACGCTTTCCACAGACACAAGGATATTCCATTTGGTCCATGTTCATAGTCCATTTGGGATTTGCAGTCGTGATTTGTTGAGCACTGATGGATTCATCATTCTCTCCCCCTTTCGGTGAATCCTGGGAGCATCTTTTCCTTTTGTTTTTAGTAGCCACATGTTGAAGGCAAAGTGGGGAGCCAGCCCACAGAGCCCTTGGTCCTGGTCTTTCCCAGTGTCCTCCAGTCTTTCCCGGACGTCCTCCGGCATATTCCCGGAAGTCAGTGGTTTACCCATGCATCAGTAGAAAGAAACTCGTGGAGAACGTGGCATCAGTCCTCAGAAGAGAAGCCCCTTCAAGCAAGTGTTTCGGCCCTTATCTCCTGACACTCAAGGGGGGTTGGGCCACATCCGGTTCATACTCCGGATGTCCCTCTGCTGCCCCTTTTTTCCCACCTTGGGACGAGCCATGGCTGGGATTCGAACCCATGACCCTCTGGACATGCTCATTTTCCACTAAATGACTGGCACTCTAACCAATGAGCCACTGGGGCACCTGATATTTGTAGGGAAATTTAAGCCTAATGAAGTCACTTTTGTTTCTCCTTGACCTGATCCAGCTTGAACACCTCTCTGCCGCTTCCGCCATTGCTTCCAGGGCTCTGGTTTTTTCCCTCCTTGCAACTGAGAGCTGTTTCATGAGGCTGTATGCAGACGTTCCTACAAACCCCCAGCTCCAATTTCTGCAGTGAGGACTTTGACCTGATACCCTTCTCTCCTCAGGCTGTTTGCCAGATCAGCATACTTTGCAGTCTTGTAGATTTGAGCTGCCTCCATTCTCTTCTCATATGGCACCGTATCATGGTCAGCTGCTTGGTTGACTGAGAGTGGACTACTATGTCTGGTCTCATGCCACTCTTGCTGATGATTTCTG
>JAFLJL010005092.1:72514-73820 GCA_018398815.1 Conus ventricosus
CGGTTTGTGGTGGACTGAGGGTGCGGATGTGACCTCCCCAGGCAGTGGCTGGACTCCCCTCAGGGAGAAAGGAACGTGCTGGGCGACGGACAGGCGGTGGGGAGAGGGGGAGAGCTGTGGCGGGAGATTCCCCTGGGGGTGGTGCTGACCTTGCTGTGTCTGCTGACCACGGTAGGCAACGTCATGGTGCTGCACGCCGTGCGCACGGAGAGACGCCTGCAGTCGGTTAGTTGGAGAGTTATCTGTCTGTCTGTCTGTCTGTCTATCCGTCTGTCTGTACCTGCATCCATGAGAGAGAGAGGGAGAGAGAGGGGGGTAGGAGAGGGCGTGAGGTGAATCTATAGGCGCGCAGGCGCATCCTGAGTCTGTCTTTCGTCTTTTTGTCTGTTCATTTCTCTATCTGGTTTCTCTTATGTTAGGTTGTTTTCCAGTTACTGCTGTCGTTTAATGTCCCATAATTTGTCTTCTTAGGTTTTTATCATCGTGTCTACGTCTACTTTGATTGAACTTTTATGTATCTGCTTGTATTTATCTGTTCGTGCACGCGCAGTACATGTGTCTGTGTGTGCATCTGTCGCTATTCGTTTCTCTGTTCGTAGTACTGCAAGTTTGTCTGCTTGTCTGATTACCTATTTCTCTCTGTGTACCTGTGTGTGTTCAGGCAGTAAAAGACTACACACAAAAAGTCAAGAAAGATAATGTGAGACGTTACTGGCTAAAACATTTGAGAATGCAGATTTTAATGTATGCACCCACTGACTCTTAGGTAAGTCAGAATTACTGATTGTCGAATGAAGAGAGATTCAGAGAGAAAGAAAAAAAAGATACCCCTGTTGATTTAGCAGCCCCCTCTCTCTCTCTCTCCTCTCTCTCTCTCTCTCTTGTATGACTCGTAAAGAATGTCGGAGACAAGAGCTCTGAACACAGTCTGTCATTTCACACCTGAACCATATTTGTTCTAACCCTTTCCATTCAGCCTCCACTTTTGCCCCCCCCCCCCCCCCCCCTCTCCCCAACAGCTCACCCACCCCCTCCTCCCTCTCCTTTCTTTGTGCGTTTTCTCCTCTCTCTCTCCTTCCTTCTACCGCTACCTTCATCTTTTTTCTTCCCCAGGCCGCGTCTCCCCACCCCCACCCTCCAGTAAACCCTTTCTACTGAGATGACGACTGTTCTTCTTGACCTCTTTGCCGGACTGAGTTGTATTGCAATACAATTCGGAATTGCCGTGATATTAGTGAATAGCGGGGTAGGAGGAAAACATAGGCTGGGGACTGAATGTATTGAGAATTGTTGACGCAATAACTCT
>JAFLJL010005093.1:0-15145 GCA_018398815.1 Conus ventricosus
CTATACAAAACAATACAATATATGCGGTTGTAAACAGCACAACAGAACACAACACAGTCTGACACTTTAGCATGAAGCATGGCAACCATCACAATGCTATGTATCACAATTGAATACAGTATCATGCACCACAGCAAAATACAATGCAATACAGTACAAGGCGTACAATGCAATGCAATACAGTACAAGGCGTACAATGCAATGCACTACAGTACAAGGCGTACAATGCAATGCACTACAGTACAAAGCGTACAATGCAGAGAACAATAAATGCCGATTCTAGCTTCCCCACCCCTCACAAGTTTCGGGGCGGGAAGCTAGAAATCGGCATTTTAGTTCTCTAACTAGTAAACCCTACAAACAAACATACTGGTAGGATTATCCGTTTTCAATACTAATTTACTAAACTTTTCAGATTTTAGTTTTTTCTTAATCCTTTGTTTTTCTTGTTTGTTTTCAATACATCATTTTCGCGCATACATGCATCAAATGAGTCTCTGTCTTTCATGTGAAATAAAACTACAGTCTTTAACTGTTCTCTAAAGTCTTTTAAAAAACTGAGTTATATTTTTGACATAAAATCCACACACTTATCCCATCATGTCTTCCACTAAAAGCTAGTTTTGACAAAGTATTTCTTTTTTTAACTATGTCTCTTTCTGTCCGACAGTCATCTATAATAAATAGTGTCTGCGTTCCTTCAAACAGTCTATAAAAGTATTCTAAACACTCACTCAGTTTATTGCTAGGATCAACTAAATATATGTCATCATCCGTCCATATAAACCTTCTATCATGATATGCTTTGTTCCGTTTAAGTGTTGGACAGAAAATCACAATATGATCAAAATTATAGCGATAAACTGTTTGTAATAGGTCTAGGACAATATTGTTTTTTCCACAACCAGTCTGTCCACAATCAATGAACAATGAGGAGTTTTTGTCATAAAGTTTAACTGCTCCATAGTTTTATAACAGAATTTAATTTACAGAATTTAATTTAATCCAGTTATTATATTTATCATGCTCTCTGTCAAAACTTGTTCAGTATAATAAAACCCTATAAGATCTAAATGTGTAAGATTAATCCAATTCAGTTCTGTAAGATTGTTTCTATTAGACTAATATTGATTTTGTTGCTTGTTGTTATGACCTTAATATCCTCACCATTGTGAAGAATGACGACGGTAACTTTAAGTTTTTCAACGCCTAAGTTTTGCCAGCTAATTAGAATTCCTTTTAAAAGGACGTCACTAACGCCCACAACCCCATCCCTCTCCAATCATTTTAAGACAGAAATTTCAAATATCATTGTGAACGTGTCTCCTAATTTCATTTGCGGAATGAACTGTAATTTTGTAGAAGCATCTTTCAAAACCGATTCTCTTCTGTGGAGGATGTACTGTTTATTCCCATACGGCTTATATTCAATCTCTTTCCGACTATTGTCCTCTGGCATAAGACTTACATGTAAAGGGCCAGAGTTGAATGCTTTTTCGAAACTTTTTTGACGGTCAAAAAATGTAATGGGCTTATGAAATTCAAATTTTATATCCCATTCTAAGTATGTTCTAAGTGCCATTTGCTGTCAGGTTTTCGAACTATTTTATATTCATACTGCCAGCATTATTTGCTTCTACATTGCGTAGTTGTTCTAGTTTAGGAAACCTTTTGTTGTCGCCAACCTCTTTGCATTTATAATCACCATCTTTAGTGTACTCAAAACCATACAAAGCGCCTATCTCCCATTCTGTTCAAAGTCCGCAACGTCTGCACGGTCTTTTAATTCTAATAGTTATACACCTCACAGGCGCTAATGTAACTCCTGATTCTTCTGGCCCATGCGACATTATTTTTTTAGTAACGTATTATTTTATTTCTAAAACAATGTGTAGGTTATCACATTTCACAACTTTCCCCGTTTTTGTCTGCGATTTTTATATTAAATGATCCGACCCTCCACAAACTAATCTTTTAAACTGTAAATTAGGGAATTGTATAATTTCATAATCGCAATATGCAGCTTTCCCCGACGGAAGAGCTCTTAAAACAGTTGAGGGCCTTCCATCATATAAGTTTTCATCAGTGCTCAGCTCGTCTAAATGAACATAGAGCAATGAATGTAATGCAAGATCGAGCGGATTTTCTCCCCTCATAAGTAGTTGTGTCTGGCGTAACTCCAAAACTATGAATGGTCGATTGGCAGTTGTAAAGCCTAACATTTTAGCTAGCTCTCTATCAAAATAGTAACCTACTTCTTCTTCTTCAGGTTTGAAGGCCAACATTATTTTTAGATTTGCATTGTTATGTTTGAGAGTAATGTTGAAGTTACTCATTGCTTCTTTTAGTGAGCAAAACCCGTAATAACCATCAGGTATGGTTAACTGGCTAACTAATTTTCCTGCATTATCATATTTTTTAATCTTATTATTCTTCTTGGATTCAGTTATATTAAACCATACGACTTTGTATAATATTTCATGGATTGCGACCGCTCTGGTTCCGCAATCGTTATCAATAGCATGTTCTAAAAACGAAGGACGGTCTTGGGTTGTTATTGTTACAAACATTTTTTAAACGAAATAAAAATGAGTGCATTCAAATATACTGATGCAAAATATTCTGTTGGGCCGCACTACAATCTTAAAAATATAACAACTGATACTCTTGACATTTCTGTGACTCAGTCTGACACCTTTCAAGAAAAGTTAGTACTCCATTGAAGAGCATCTTAACCCTCCTATTAAAAACGACCACATCCGAAAGTGTGGTTTAGTCATCCGATGCAGTTTTATCAGAACCATTAAACTTTTCTGTGTTTTGCGCATCAACTGGGTGTGGAGTGTCGTATGCTGATCATTTAAATCACCTGATCCTTTGGTGAGGTCAGTGTACAGATTTCATTTCTATTACATCTTCAGGCGTATTTTGACTGAATTGCAAGCCACCATTGCCAAATGACAAACCGTTTAATCCATTCAGCAACAGAATAGACATGAAGGCTTTTGAAAGGATCTGTAACGAATTCAATATTAAGGTCAAGACAGACTTTAGACAAAAGTTGGATCTTAATCATGGTCTAGCACCCTTATTTTTGGGGCGTGCACAGAAAGTATAACTATGACTGGAATCCTCCTTACACATCTTTCTCTTCAGGCACAGCTGTTCACCTCGATCCATAGAGCAAGAGCATAAAACAGCATGGACAACATTTATCTTAGACCTTCTAAGGCCTAACTAAAGCAGGAATAGAACGAATAAACGACTCTGTTCGTACTTACGTTTGGTGTTTGCTAGGTTTCGCAAGCACAAACGAGATCGAGCATAACTGATCCTTCTACTGGTTTTGATGCACAAAAACAATACTTAGCAAATTTAGAGGACGCATTAATTCTACAGTTGATTTACCTTCAAGTATTAAAGGTACCAAAATGTTTACAATACGCAAGATCGAAAGTAGACTTTGCTGTTGGCACTGGTTTATACATGCTGCCTTCTGACCTCAGACTCCAGATAGGCACAATAATAAACTACAATAATGAAATCCTTGTGGCAGGCGATGAACAGGAAGGTTGGAAAAAACGAAATAATTTCTGAGCCAGTAATATTGCAAGCAGTAAAACAAACAAGTCGACCCCCCAAGAATAAGTCATCCAATCCCCGTGGCCCAAAGCCCAGAGACCGTCAAAAAAAAATAATGACCATGAATATGAAAAGACAGCACTTGTTTTTGGATTAACTGGCCTAGGATTACTTGGTCTTTATCTTACAAAAAATTTTAACCCAACTATTAGAGAACTAATGTCCATAAGTGCTCGGCCATAAAGCCAACTACTTTGCTTGCAGTAGACAAAAGCCAGCTAACAACACCCACTAATATACCTGGTAAAGCGTCCATGGCTTTACTGGCTAATTTTTTTAATAAACCCGCAAGATGATCAAGCTGTTTTTTTACCCATGATTGTCAGGCGGTGATGGAGGTTGATGGCGGTGAGGCACTGACCCGGGACTACCACCGCCTGTAATAGCCATTACCAGTGTACTTATTGCAAATCCTAAGGCCGTTATAACGCTTACTAATGTGATTCCTTGCTCTCTAAACAGTGTTCGTATTCGTTCTGCTAGCGTTGTGTCTTCATATAAAATTCTTTGGATAGTTTCTCTTATTCTATTCACTTGAGTTCGTAATTGTTCTCGGTTAGAAGACAAAACTTCTAGTCTTGCCGATCTCTCTTCTTCATGCTCTTTTAGTTTTTGGGTTATTCTTTCTTTAATATCATGCCCTAAGTCATTAGCCTCAGCGAGTTTTTCTTTTTCCCTTTTATACGCTCATCTACTTCACCCAGTTTTGCTAAATTGTGTCTAATTCACCTCTAATGGCTCTCAAAGCATGATCAAGGGCCGCTATTTCTCGCATGGGTTAACAGCAGATCGTGGATAGTTTTTAATGCTGTTTTCTTCTGAAAAACTGTTTTCTGCTTCTATTATTTCGCCTGCTGTTTGACTTAAATCTTGAAGTTCCATGTTTTGTATTTGGTTATCTGTTGGAGTTCCTGCAGTGTGTTTTGAAGTTTAGAAACAGCCTCCCCCCTTAATTTGGTTTAACAATAACAATGCCAAGACGATTTCGTTCGCCCACTTTAAGTCTTTGTCTAATTGTTTCTGCGCCCACAAACTTAATGGGTCTCGTTATCTGTAAGCGGAACACGTTCTCCTTGATCGTTTTTCACATACAAATGGCCACCTTTTACTTCAAAATCATCAGGGGCTATAAATTCGGGAGGTTCTAGGCCTAAACTTCTGTAAAATGATATGACCTTAGGTTTGTTAATTCATGCCACATTGAGACCGCTGAGCGATGCTGTGGCATTCACTCATGTCGTCTCCAGGATCAAAACATCATAATCTTCTTCACCTTCAATTCCTGCCATGTTTTTAAATAATTAACTTTTTATTTTGTTTATATAAAATGTCGCAAACATATGGTTCAATTCTTGACCCGCATAGAAGACTGAAAGAGCCCTTTGGCGTGAAGGGAAATAAACGGAATATTATTGTTCCAAATAATCATCTACTATTGATGCAGATCAAATTCTTACTGTCAAATTTCCAGATCTAGGAGCAGATGAAGTGATTGTGCCAGGCTCTGCGCGACTTAACTATTCAAATAGAACTCGAAGCAGCAACAGACACAAACAGGACAGTTGTGCAGAATCTGGGACGGGCAATTGTTAAGAAAATTTCTATAAAACTTGAGGGCAAGAAATTTTTCTTTACACAATGCTGACATATTTTTAACCTATTCTGATCTATGGCTAACCACGAATGAAAGGAATGATCTTGCGTTTCAAGGAATTGAAAATAATGAAGCACTAAACACAGAATAGCGCCGCAGATGCTAAAGACAGCAAAAAGTATGTAGCTGTAAGTTATGCGTAATGGAAATCGCTTTTCCATCCCCTTGATTTTGAGTTAAGTGCGCATGCGCCATACTTCAAGGAGCATTAAAAGACAGATTGTCATATGAACTAACTTTTAATGAATACAAACGTGTTATTAAATCTGAAGACACCGAAGCAAAGTACAGCATTTCTGACATCGCGTTAGAGTTTGACGTTGTTTAGTAACCCTCACTTAGCAAGGCTGATTGAGCAACAATATCAGTCAAAATTAGCAATATATTACGAAAGAGTGATTCACCATTCTACACATCCTAAAAGCAGGGCAGACACGATATGGAATTTCAGTATTAGCGCCTCAGCAAGATCACTTAAAGGTATTTTATGCTGTGCGAAGATGAAGAACCATACGAAAGACAAACTGAAAAGTTTCTTAATCCAAAAATAACGAAAGTGCAATGTACAATTGAGGGTAGTCCTAACCAAATCTACGCTAGCGGGCTAAACCTTATCAACATTTTTGATGAAATAAGAAAACTGTTTGGTGGCAGGAGGTGTAGAACTCCAACAGTTGACCTTGTGTCTAAAGATCTACACCTTCACAGTGTTAGACTTGATGATTATTTAACAACGAAATACGGTTTATGGATTGACCTAAGGTCAACAGAGGATAATCAGTTGCATGGAGCGGGAGAGCTGTTAAGACGGAATAAACATTCAAATTGACAAAGAAAAAGATGACGATAAACCGCTTAATGTACATTTGTTTTAATATATTGATGCGCAGCTGAATATTCAAGATAACAGATTAAAAGTATACATTACTAAATTATTTTTATTCTAAAAAAGCATGTCTGTTAAACATTATCCAAAAGTACCTACAGCGCCAGAGTCGCCAAAGAAGAGATAGTAGAAATCCCCGACATAAAAACCTTCAGATTAACAAACATTGCACAAATGCAACAAAAACTAGAGCAGGACCTTTCAAAATACAGCAAAACCAAACGAAGGTATTCTGCTGCCTTAAATGCTGTTACATATGTTAATACTGGAACATCAACTATAAGTGCTCTATCAGCGGGAAAAGTGTTGGTCTCTTAGCAACAGGTGTTGGTGCACCGTTAGCTATACCTCTAGGCGGTTTAGTCTTTAGCTCTTGGCGTGTGTTCATTAGCTGTAAGTGCTGCTAGCAAAAAATTAAAAACTAAACTCCAAAAGCACACAGCTATGGTTCAACTAATAACAGCTAAACTTAGTTCGTTCAAACTGACAATAAATAAAGCACTAGTTGACTCAAACATCACGGATGAAGAATTTAGTCGTTTACAGGCCGATTTTGATGACTATAAAAGACAAAAGTTTGATCTTCAAAAAAAGGCAAGGGCAAGTTTTTCTCAACAGCCCAGACACCGAGCAGATAAAAAAGAAATGTTTAAAAAAAGTAAACGAGACATTAGACTCTGTTCTAAACAGCTCGCATTAACAACATCAAGGGCGTTTATACTTAGTTTATGAGTCCAAGCACAAAAAAGACGGTTGATATTGATTCTGATTAAGTCTTTTTTTTTAATTTAAATAAATATTTTCAGTTAGAAAAAGAAAACTTAACATAGCTAAGATATATGAAGGACCAGACGAATTGTTTGAAGGAATGCTTAAGGGAGAGCGTTTGTCAAAAGCTTTAAATGATATTAATCTAGAAGTCATTGATCCAACAAACGTACAGGCAAGTGTTGTTCATGCTATTTCTCAAGTTCCAGGTAAACTAACAATAGACCCGCCAGTTAAAGTAAGTTAGCTGTTTTAATCGACTATATAACAATAAATGAAGAAAATCAGAAGTCTGGGTTTCAACTAAACAACAGTTATTCTTTCTCATAATGACTTAACACCGGGTTTGGGGCAGACCAACTGCTTACACAGTTTGATGTGGCCGCTGAAGAAGCCAAAATGAGAGGCTCTGGTTGGTCAGAGGGCGAAGTTTTAGAGATCAGATTAAAACAGGCTAAATATGCACCGATCGTAGGCAAGTCTTACATTCCACTACCTCCAGCATTAGTTGCAAAAAGAGCAGTTCTAAACATAAAGAATTCGGACGACAAATGTTTTATGTGGTGTGTTCTTGCAAGGCTGCATTACGTCCGCAAAAACGCAGAGAAAGTATCTAACTATAAGCCTTACATCAATGATCTTAACTTTAGTGGAATATCCTTTCCTGTTAGCGTGGACAAAATTGATCAGTTTGAAGAACAAAACAAACCAAAAAACTGTTAATGTATACACATGGTCTGAGAAAACAAATTTGGTCCCTATTAGAGTGTCTAAAGACAGCCAACAATAGGCGAATCCTGGCCGAAAGCCATGTGGACTTACTCCTAATGTTTCATCGGCAGGCTACCACATTACACATTGATACGCACAATGAGTAGATTATTAGCGCATACTTCAAAACATGGTCATAAACAAAATTCTGTTGAAAATGTTAACAAGAATTCCATTCGTTAAAGCCGCGCTTGAACATAAAAACATTGTAAAAGTTCTGTAGACTGTAATGCAGAACTAATTACGCCCCCGCCTGGACCTAAAGTTAGTTTTAAGAACTGGAAACGGCTGCAAACAAGTCCATACGTAGTTCACGCAGACTTCGAGTCGCTTATTGTTCCTTATGAAGGCCAACCCCACAGAAACTTTCGAAAACTGTCTTAATGAGCAATCATCAGATTTGTTCATTTGCCTTCATTATTGTCAGTCGGATGGAGCCCATTCAGAGCCAGAATTATATAGAGGGCCTAATGCTGCAGAATACTTCTTAAAACGCATGCAGCAAGTTCGTAACGTCTGTTCTAATAATCTGAATTTATCTGAAATCATGATGACGCCTGAAGATCAACAACAGTATGACTCAGCCACACATTGTTGTATTTGCGGTTTAGAGCTAACGCCCAAGAGTGTAAATCCAACAGTAAGAGACCACGATCACATTAGCGGAAAGTTCAGAGGAGCAGCGCACAAAACTGCAATCTTCAACTAAAGTTTGAACCAAGACATGGAAGCTGCCCATCTTCTTTCATAACTTGCGAGGTTACGACTCTCATCTTATAATGCAAGCATAACCAACGCCTTCAGGGTGTCATGCATTGCACAGTCATCAGAAAAGTACATGTGTTTCACTTTAAATAACATGTCTTTTTATGACTCTATGCAACACCTGATGGGATCATTAGAGTCACTGCAATGTCCTTAAAGTCCTGCCCAATAACAGAAGAATATTTTGACCCAACTCTTGTTAGAAAGGGCGTTTACCCTTATGAGTACATGAACAGTTGGGAAAGGTTTGACGAAGATACACTTCCACCTAAAGACGCGTTCTTTTCTAGTCTTAGAGGAAAGGGCATCAGTGATTCAGATTACCAGCATGCTCAAGAAGCATGGCAGAAGTTAGATTGTAAAACAATGGGAGACTATCATGACTCATACTTGATGGCTGACGTTTGTTTGTTGGCGGACATCTTTGAAAATTATAGAAAGACCTGCATAAACATTATAGCCTGGATCCTGCGCATTACATTTCTGCGCCCGGGATGAGTTGGGATGCTTTCTTAAAGATACTGGAATACAGATTGATTTATTGTCAGATTTACCAATGATTCAGATGATTGAAAACGGATTGTGTGGAGGAATTAGTATGGCGTCGCATCATTACTGTAAAGCAAACAACAAATACTTGGACGACTATGATCCAAGTAAAAGGTCTAACTATCTCATGTATTTAGATTCAAACAATCTGTATGGTTGGGCTATGGCGCAATCACTTCCATTACGTAACTTTGAAATGTACACTGGCGGCGGTACGAATAATATTCAAAAGGCATTAAAGTGGTTGAACAGTTTAACGCCCAATCGACATGGGGGCTTTATTCTAGAAGTTGACTTAGAATATCCTCATGAACTCCATGACCTACATAATGACTACCCATTAGCAGCAGAAAGTCTAAAGATGAATCCAACAGAGCCGCCTAAACTTGTGCCTAATCTTCGCGGCAAAAAAAATTATGTCTGTCATTACAGACTTCTACAATTTTATTTAAGACATGGTTTGAAGTTGACAGCAGTTCATCGTGTAATTGCTTTTGATCAAGAACAGTTTCATGAAACCATACATCATGAAGAACACTGATCTTAGAACTAAATCCACAGATGCTTCAGAAAAAGACTTTTTCAATCTGATGAACAACAGCTGTTTCGGAAAGACTATGGAAAATCCACACAAGCGTAAAGATGTCAGATTGGTCACCAAAGAGAATGAGGCAATTAAGCTAACTTCAAAACCTAATTATCAGGACTTTAGAAGATTTCATGATGGGCTTTTTGGCATAATGATGGAAAAAAAAAGAAAGTCAAATTAGACAAACCTGTATTTATTGGGTTTACTGTTTTAGAATTATCAAAGCTTTTAATGTTAGAATTTCTTTATGGCTACTTTAAACCCTTGTATCCAGAGTCCAGAGTACTTTACACAGATACAGATAGTTTTGTTATAGATATCCCTACTGAAGACATCTATAAGACATGGAAATAGAAGTAGCTAAAGGGCATGCAGGATGGTATGATACATCTGATACCCTAAAGATTCGCCTTTGCATTCATCTGTTAATAAGAAGGTTTTAGGAAAGATGAAGGATGAATTATCAGGAGGGGTGATTAAGGAGTTTATTGGTTTAAGGTCGAAAATGTACAGTATTTCGAGCCAGGAGAAAACCATTAAGAAAGAAAGGGAATATCGCGCAGTGTTGTGCAGTCAAACATATCACATGACAACTACAAAGAAGCATTGTTCAATAAACATACTTTCATCATGACAACGTAAAACTACGATCTAATCTACATGAGATCAACACAACAGTTGTAACAAAGAAGTCATCAGATAGAACAAACACTAAACGAGTATTTGTTAAACCAGAGTTTTCATATGCAATCGGGCATTGGAGAACAGCATAAACAGAGGGTTTTATATTTTTTCATCAACTTTTATTATAAGATCAATCATATCTTCATCCAATTCAGCTAAATCTTTTTTCATGTTTGCTTGATGTGCTCGAATTTTTTTTTATTATTTCAGATATTCTTTTTCCAATCAAATTTGGGATTTTGGTTGTAGGTGATCTGGGTGTTTTAGCATGCATGATTAATCCTCGCAAATGTTTCCTTAATAGCAGAACTCATATTATATGATTCCCGTATTATTTTCAAGGTCTCTTCCTTTATCATTCTTGTTTCGTTCTGTGCTTCCTTCTGAGCTTCCATTTTAAACTTAAATATATTTATGTAAATTAAAAATTAATTAGCACTGGAACTGTGTCTGGTGGGATTATCTGCAGTTCTTCCTTCACAAAAGATCTTTGAGGAGCTGGTTGTTTTGTTGTGTCAGTTTCTCGTAAATAATACACGGGCGGATTCATTTTTACAATTCTTTTTATTTCATATGGATCAACACTCCAAACTGGATCTGTTGCCCTGATGCGAGTGTCCTCTTCTGCTTCCCCCGGTAAATAAAGGTACCTTACTTTTAAACCAAATGGTAATAGTTTGCCGGATGAACTGGCGTCTCCTTCAACAACATTTATTGTTTGTTTTTTGATTGCTTGTACTGGTTTTAGCCCTTTAAATTCTTCATTATTCATTGCGCGCAAAACTGAGGGCAGTCTTCTAACCCATTCTGTGTTGCGAGAATTGTCAATCAGCTCTCTGTGATACTGGTAGGAAAAAAGTCTTTCAGATAACTGTTTGTTAAAGTTTTCAACTAAAGCCTGTGATCTGTGAACTCCTGGAATGCCTCTTTTAATGGTAACTCTATGTTTTAACAATAATTGATTCACTCGGCCTTTAAATTCTTTTCCATCATCGACTTGAATCATGCGAGGATAAGTTAGAGGACCTCGTTGGTATATCAGTTGTATGGCAACAGCAACAGCAGAAGCACTCTTTTGTTGTTAATGGTTCCGCATCTTTGTATCTTGAAGCTATGTCAATGACTGTGAGTGCGTACTTAAATCTTTTTCGTCTAATCGTATCATGGGTAAATATAGAAGGTCCATTTGAGGGTGTCATTCGGCGTTGTATTCACAAAGTGTGGTCTCTGTATTCGTCTAGGTGCAGGTAAATAAATTTGCCAAATCGCTTGTTTAGATAACCATTCCTTTGCTGTTTGTTCACTGACTCCCGCTGCTTGGCTTAGCTTTTTTATTGCCGTGATTCCCTTCCAATATCCTTTTGGCGAATAATAGATTTTGTTCATTTTTATTCAGCCAATATTTATGTGCAACAAAATACACAACGGTCATTCCAAAGACGATAAACACGATTTCTTGCATCTTTGTTTTTCTGATGGCTGATAAAAGTGATTGAATTTTGGTGGGGCAATGTCTCAATTGGTTTGCCTGTTACAAGATATATTCTTTTATTGCTTGATCAACATCTTTAAATGTGTAAGCTGCGTGTCCCTGTTTTTTTAGTTTGTCGTTAATAAAATCTAACTGCTCAATTCTCTGCTTTTCATAGTAAATCTTGTGCAGCTGCTAGTTGCTCCATAGCTTTGTTATGTCTTTTTCTCTCGCCGTCATCCCGTAGTTTACTAAACGCGTAATTACTTCCGCTAAAAGCAAGCGCATTAACCACAGCGCCACCTATCATCATTACGAGTGAAGCCATTTTTATAAATGTATTTTTTTATAATTTTACATATTGATACTTCTGGAATTATTCCTTGCTTAACTAAAAAATCTTTCGTAGCAAATGAAGCTGTAATGATAGCAATTAGCTTTGCCGAATCCTCAAAGTCTAGTTTGCCAAGATCTGCTGGTTTAATTTTTAACAGGCTTTTACCAAGCATTGAGTATCCTACACTTAGGCCTCCAATAACAGCAGAATGGTATACAAGATTGGTAACAGTCTTTTCGGCGCTCATTTTAAAAACAAAATAATAATTATATTTAGTAATAAAACATGAACACCGATGATCTACTAAACATTCCTGAACTTGTGATTACAAATGAACAAGTTGATGACCAAGCTATTATGCCAAAAAAGGAAAGGCTGTATTCTTTGGCAGCATGTGGACAAACAAAACAGTTTCCTCGGAAATGAATTCAGCATAGAACAATTACCACAGATGTCGCCACAAGATATTGTAAAGTAATATACAGGTAAGAAGCGCAACTAGGATCAAGAATGGTAAAGTGTCAGGCAAACGTTCTTTAGTTGGTACACTAAACCTAGTAAGTAAAATTTGCGGCCTATTGATTCTGACACGACTTTATGTATGATTTAAGCGCAGGATCCAGTATTTAACAAAGACCTTAGAGTCTCTAGGAATTATCTAATATTACAGATTTGAACATTATTGTCGCCGCTAATCATGATTAATACTTTTTAAATCATATAGATTTTACTTCCTTAAAAATGACCGAGCCAGACAATCAGCAGAATCAGAAAACACGAATCAAGTGAAGAAAGCGTCCAGTAAAAAGCTCCCCCATCCTGGGCGTGATGCAGCAGGAAAAAGAGTAGCAGAGTGGAAACAAACAAACAAAATTTAAATTACAAGCACAGAATGAAAAAGTGCCAGAGCCGCATGCCAGTTGTTTCATTGCCAGCTATAAAAAACACCAGAACAAGTTGATTCAAGACCCTACACAACAACGGGGTTTGCCTACACCGCCATAAGTCTTCATGGAATTTTCTTAAAGCAATGTCATTTTTAGCGGCATTGCTGCTGGGGGTGGTTATTACGGTAAAAATAGATAAACAAAACAGCAAAACCAAAGCATCCAAACAATCTCTGCCACTAAATAAAAGGCGAACAGTCCACAAAAGCAAGCCAAAACCGCCAACAACAAAAGTTCATTTTGATCCAATTCAATGGCCATAATAAAAAAAAAATTATAAATTAACTAAATACGAACTGGTTGTACTTAAAGGATGACTTTAAATTACAATCTGAGTTGACTTTAAGTTAAAACTTGGGTGACTTGATTAAGAACTGGGGGTACTTGAGTAAGAATTTAGGTGACTTGAGTAGAACTTATTAAGAACTTTATTAAAAATTTGGGGACTTGTTAAAATTTAATTAAAGAACTTGCGGTACTTTTAAAAACAAAACTAAAACTTGAGGTGATTTAAAGGGGATTTTGATTAAGAACTTATTAAGAACTTGAGGAATTTGATAAGAATTTAATAAAAACATCCCCAAGAGCAGTTTAAAAAAAATCTCATTTTCCATTTCTGACTATCTAAAAAAGTGCGGGAAAAAACACTTATTTAAACTTTGGTCACACTTACCCATAGATCACAACAATTTTCAGCTCGGCTTTGCAAACAAACTGCCAAAAAACTGGAAACAAAAGGTGGGTTTACCTCGAAATGCGCAGCCCAGGGGGAAAAGGAGAAAAAAGGTATGTAAAATTGTTTAATTGTTAGCATTGACAGCTTTTTTGACTGTGTCTGTGTTCTTTAACAAAGACCCTTGGCTGTGCCAAAGGGTAAGACCCTGCAAGCAAAAATTAAGCAATCGGTGACAGCCCAAGAGGGGTCCAAAAAAACCTCCCCGCGGGCCCTCGTGTCTGTCTGTCTGTTATGCAAAGTTTTTAAAAAGACGAGTTTTTTTTTCACAAAAAGACGGGGAACCTTTTTGATGCATGTAGCCGAAAAAAAGTTTTTTAAAACCCCAAAAAAGAAAAAAAAAAGGGTTTAAAGAAAAAAAAAAAATCTAAAAGTTTAGTAAATTATATTGAAAAGGATAATCCTGCACAAAGCATTTTGTGGGTTTCTAGTTAGAGAACAAATAATGCGATTTCACCCCCGCCCCGAAAATTTTTTGAGGGGTGGGGGAAACTAAATTGGGAATTTTTTAAATTCTCTAACGCAAGCCTACAGTACCAGGCTACAATGCAATTTCCTACGTACCAGGCGCACAAAAGCAATCACACATACCAGGCGTACAATGCAATGCACACAGTACAAGCGTACAATGCAATCACACAGTACCCGGCCCACAAGCAAAGCACTACAGTACCAGGCACAACAAGCACTGCAGTACAAGGCGTACAAAACAATGCACTACAGTACAAGGCGTACAATGAATGCAAAAAAGTACAAGGCGAAACCATCATGCAAACAGTACAAGGCGTACAAAGCAATGCACCACAGTACAAGGCGTAAAATGCAAAACACACAACAAGGCGACAAGCAATGCACTAAGTAAAGACGTACAATGCAAAGCACTACGTACAAAACGTAAAAAATGCAATGCCACAGTACAAGCGTACCATGCAATGCCTACGACAAGGCGTACAATGCAATCAATACAGGGGGAGGCCCAACCAAAGCCCCAACGCAACACAAACAACACAAATTCATCCCCACCGAACCGATAGGAAGCCATTTTGACCCCGCTTCGTTTTAGATTTTTTCTCAGACATGTTGCCGACCTTTTTTGTTTGATGGAAAAGCGAATCCATTACAGACAGGGGCGACAATCAGTGTGACAGCAGAGTCCTTTTACGGTTGCCGGTCGTGGATCCGCGCGGGGCGTTGGCGTGTATGGTCAGAAAACATCAGGTTCAAAGTGAATGGAGAACACTCCCTTTACTCCCTCTATTTCCCCTCCTTTTCTCTCTCTGTCCTCTGTCCTCCTTTTCTCTCTCTGTCTTCCCCTCTTGTCCCTCTCCTCTCCTTTGGGGTTCTGTCGC
>JAFLJL010005094.1:7500-10000 GCA_018398815.1 Conus ventricosus
CTATTCCCTTTAGGTCTATTCCCTTTAGGTCTATTCCCTTTAAGTCTATTCCTTCCAGGTCTATTCTCGTTAAGTCTTGGGGATAGGGTTAGTACCCTAACCCTATCCCTATCCCTAACCCTATCCCTAACCCTAACCCTATCCCAAAACCCTATCCCGATCCCTAACCCTATCCCTAACCCTAACCCTATCCCTATCCCTAACCCTATCCGTAACCCTATCCGATCCATCTCCCTAACCCTATCCCTATCCCTAACCCTATCCCTAACCCTATCCCGATCCCTAACCCATCCCTAACCCTAACCCTATCCCTATCCCTAACCCTATCCCTAACCCTAACCCTATCCTAACCCTATCCCTAACCCAACCCTAACCCTATCCCTAAGACTTAACGAGAATAGACCTGGAAGGAATAGACTTAAAGGAATAGACCTAAAGGGAATAGACCTAAAGGCCGCCCCCATTCAGGCAGTGGCGGACTACGTAACTTCACGCATTAACATCAAAGGCTGATGACCGCCAAGATCTGAAAGACCGCCATTTTTGATCCAAACTGTATGACGTCACACTGCACGTGCCTCCTTTCAGATCTCTAACCCCACCCTCCGCCCCTTCTATCAATTCTATTGGCTTCATGTTCCTCTGACAAATCTGTCAATCAGATATCAGAAGCATGATGGTTAAAAGGAGAGATCAAGCCCCACAATTTCACAGACCCCACCTTAGGCCATAAAACGAACGCACTCGTTTTCAGTGAGTAAGACTCAACGCTGATGTATGCCAGAGAAGGGAATGGTCACTCCCCCTACTCTGAGATTCTGTGTGAAGTTTCACTGTCTGCCCCTGAACAAAAGTTAAGTTGAATCAAGTTTTTTAAAGTCTTGAGACGTGCATTTTGTACTAATGCCTTACATTTCAATGCTAATGCCTAATATTTTAACAGGGTAATTTTATGCCAGTACTTGCTAAACTCCCTTAAACTGATTTATGAAGATCAGTGACTTGCTAGATGCTTTGTAGTAGGTGATTCCCACAAACATATTGCTTTGCACCATCTGAGTATTTGACCACTTTGAAGAGTTATTTCCCTCAGGGGCTTTTTGTGTTGTTGCAGTTTCTAATTGCCTCACACTTTTCTTAAAATCCATTCAAACCTGAGTGAAGAAACTAAAGTGGAGAGAAAAAATTAAAAAGGAGACTTGTATGTTAATCCCACTCATGTCAGTTGAAACCTCTGACTTTCCTAAAAATTCAGAGGGCAAGTGTGAAGGCTTGTCAAGCTGGAATCCATCTGGCCATAAATCTATAAACCAGATTCTGTAAACTCCTCAGGCCCTGGGAACCAGAATCTACGCCATCACATGGCCGAATGGACAACCAACTATCTGGCAGGCCTACCCTTTGTCGTGATGTCGACCAAACCAGAAAGAGATGTGTGCAGCTCTCCACCTTTTATCGGCTACATGATCGAGCACCCACCAGACTCCCCTTGGATCACTGAGACATTCTCTCTCTTTATGATGAGATCCAGTGAGAACAGGCCAGCTGCTTGAGGTCAGACTGAAGCACAGGAGAAAATCCTGAATATGATGCATTTTTTATCAGTTCGATTATGAAGACATCAGCGTTCTCGACCGTGACAATAGATGGTTTCAGCATGGGAGAAGGAGGCTATACATATTGCCGCCAACAACCCCACACTCAACCGGGACCGGGCAGACACACCATGCCATAGGTGTACAACACCCTCATTGTTCAGTCACATGACCAGGTTCGACTCGGGGTCGTGTGCACTGAACTCCAGTTCACCCAGTAGCCACACCACCGCTGAAGAAGACAGACGAGGCTGTCGAAAGCTCCAAGTAAGTGCTATTCCTAGCTAAGTGACCTGTGTAAATCCGGAGCCGTTATATTTCAATCTTGATTACAAAAGTAAACAAATCTTGCGCTGAAGTGAACGAAGATCAGTAATTGCTCGTTCAATTTCGTTGCTCTGACGTTTTGTATCTTGCTTGAAGAAGACCTAAGAGGTCGAAACGCGTCGTGTTTTGTCTTGTGATTCGTTTGTCTACGTTTTCGTGCGGTTGGCTGTTATTACATTTAAGATTTGTTTAGATTTCCGCCTGCAGTCGCCTCACTTTGCGACTACAAAAGTAAAGTTAGGTGCGTGACATTGCGCTTAACTTGTGTCAGTGTCTTTGTTGTTCATACATCATTTCATGTGGAACCTGATTTCTAATTCAGTCCGTCAATCGGGGCACAAGCTCTTGCAGGAGCTTTCCTAATGTCTGTCTGTCTGTCTGTCTGGCATTGTTCCATGCAGAGACGATGTCTGTCTGTCTGTCTGGCATTGTTCCATGCAGAGACGATGTCTGTCTGTCTGTCTGGCATTGTTCCATGCAGAGACGATGTCTGTCTGTCTGTCTGGCATTGTTCCATGCAGAGACGATGTCTGTCTGTCTGTCTGTCTGGCATTGTTCCATGCAGAGACGATGTCTGT
>JAFLJL010005095.1:0-14863 GCA_018398815.1 Conus ventricosus
AACCCCTTTAAAAAAACTTTCCCCTTTTCTTTCTGCTCAACACCCGGAGTTCTGAGTGTAGACAATTTCTAAAAATTTTAAATTTAAAGAAGGGGTGGTATTTTATCAAAAGTCAAATGTTATATCCCTGGGAAAGAACGCGTATGGAGAAAGATTGTGTGTGAGGGTGAAAAATTTATTTCTTCTCGTCTGTGCTTGACAACCCTAAGAGGGATCAGTCAGTCAGTCATTCCCCTGACCCCCGGGGTCTTGGGGGGACGTGATGAGGCAGCCGCCGTTTCTCTCCAGGCTCTTCTGTTTGTAGCTGTCGGGGAGATCTGCATGGTCATTTTGGTCCAGTCTTTTATATTTCCGACCAACTCTTTCTCTGCCGTCCTCGTCTGGGGCCCTTCTTCGACGGTAACCTTGAAGGAGGGTTTTTGGAGAGGGTTGTTGTGACAAATGCCCGTGGCCAAACCATGCCATCTTCCGTCGTTTGAGGGTTGCCAGAAGTGGTTCGTGGGGCCCAACTGGGTTTGGGTGACCAGGTTCCGCACATAATCATTGGTCTTGTGTTCTTTGTAGAGATGCGGAGTAGTTTCCTCAGGGATAGACATAGTAAATACACACAGTAAAAGCCGATGTAAACTGTATGGGTCATGAATGATCCGGTTGTTGTGAGTGAAACAGTCAAAAGCAATGTGGGATCTAACGTTTTTGGGGTGATATGGGTAGCCCTTGCCAGAACACTTCCTTTCGAGATCGGCTTGGATACTTCTTTCAGTACTGAAACAACTCCTTTTAAATGGAAACACCCTCACAGACACTCAGCAGTCCAAGCATGAAGAAAGTCACTGTTTCAGCCTAGCATGCACCCACGTTTTGGAAGCTATGCTTTAGCTGCTGTTCAGTACGTCGTTAAACAGAACTATTCTGAAGTTATTAGGTCCCAACAAATATAGCAGACCTGTTTACCCTAAAACAGCTAATGACATACTTTTTCTACAAACTGAGAGCATTTTTCTACGAAGAGTGTGTGCAAAATTTGTAAAACCGAGGATGGGGGAGGAGGGCGGGGAATAGTTTTCCATCTACAATGGTTTACATAGTCTTTTTTTTTTTTTCCAACGGTATTTTACTTAGTGCATCCTATTTGTCGTATTTTCACCAAACATGTACATAATATAGAGAAAACGTTTGGACAAACAGGTCCGATATAGACATCAAGAAGATGGCTGGATTTAAACGTGTGCATGTGCGCCTGTGATCTGTCCAGCGCACCATCAAGTTCTATGACCGTCAGTACAAGGAAGCCTTGTCCGGCTGCATCTTCCACCGTGCCTTGGCTCACAACACCTGAGCAACGTGCGGCGCATGTCCAAGATCAAGAGGGACATCCTCTCTCGGACTTGGGAGACTGCGGGAAAGGTTCCGTGGGAAGATTGCCAACGACACATGGATCACATGGATGCGTGGGCTGCAGTAGACTGGCTGCACGATTCTGGCAAGATGACTTGGGGGTGGGGATGGATCCCTCCCACCCCCGCTCTTCTTTCTATCATGAGCCAAATAAGCATTTGAAAACCGGTTGGATTGTGGTTGGTTATAGAGCAAGAAAGGCAAGTTCTTTTCTGTGGATCCGAAATGCAGCAAGGAAAAAAAAAAGAAAATGAGGATGTGCCGATACCCCTGAACTTGTAAAGTTCCAGTTGAAGAGGAGCCTCTTTCACTCTCAGGATTGTAAACAACCTTATTTCAAAGTCAAATTGCGAAATTTCAAGGACAAATGGACAAAAAAGAGCCAAAAGACTTAGTTTTCAATACCTCTTCTCCTTAAAGCTTGCTTTTTACCTCCCCTGGACCTTAAAGGATTTTAAGGCTATCCTACCAGACTTTTTTTATTCGTCCGAGCCTAAACCCAGGCATTTAAAATTGTCCAGATTGATTTGAATATGTACATAAAACAGAGGACTTGCTCCATATCTCGCTAGGTGCATGTTTTGCGTTGTGTGTGTGTGTGAGAGAGAGAGAGAGAGAGAGAGAGAGAGAAGAGGGGAGAAAAGACATCAAGGTAAAATGACAAAATGAGACCCAAAAAAGTCAACCCAAACAAAACACACAGGGGGCTTTTACGAAGAAAATTTTTATTCCAGTGAGACCAACACATGATGATGAAGTGGAATCAATAACCTTTCTTAAACACATGATTTTGTTTAAAAAGTAATATTAACATAGAAGTATATTCACAATGTTAATAACAAGTGTTGATGAAATCCTCCTCTTTTTGTTTCTTCATCATTAAAACCAGTTTCCCTGTGTATTGTGACATAATAACGCATCAATGTCTAGTCTTTAGGCACACTTCTAACAAACTTACCCTTCACATTATCTTGCTTCAAATTCTCACTATTGAAGTGCGTGTATTTCAACTGGGAAAATAATATCACTGGTTAAAAAAAAAAATTAAAAAGTGGGTAAACGTTTATAATTGGAAATCACTGAGCTCATCAGCACCAAACTTATTGCTTTAAATGTTGAATGTGTGGGGGAGAGTGAGAGACAGACAAAGAGCGAATATGAAAGTTGACATTATCAATGAACAAAAAGTGTTTGGAAAATCCATCTACCAGTTTCTCTTCTTTCCATAACTAGTCTTATGAGGCACAAATATGGTCAAATATGTTCACTTAAGACAAAAAAGAAAAGGGATAAATGCACTTGAAACAATGTCCATGTTACTTTCAAATACAACAGTCATCGTTTTGGAACCACACACATTTTTTTCTTTCTCTTAAAAGCGCATGTTTTTGAAATGTGACTTCATTTTTGCCAACAAATTACACATCCGAAATTGGCTTAAGACAGAAAGGCATACGAAAAACTACAGAATAGAGCAATGTGGGAAACAGAATCGGAAATAAAGTGTTGCCCTTTACTATTTTTGTTTTCATTGGAGCTCACAGCAGATACAACATCCGTACACACATTCTATCAAATCCAGACAATATATGTGTACACATCTTAAACGCCCCCCTCCCCCCCTTTTTTTTCCTCCAACAAAGCCATGCACTCCATAAGAGCAAACAAAGACAATCATTACAACCAGAATTCACAACTTTGTCGACTCTTCCTACAGACACAAGATAAGATAAGATAATGTTGCTTATAGCCCAGCCGACCGCAAAGGGCCACATCAGGGCTGTCACCACGTTAAAATCAACTCACCACAGACACAAGAGGCTGAAGGGAAACAAAATTGCAACAAATGCAGTCATTCTTCTTTCAGCTTTGCTTTCAACATTTTTACCATTAAAATCAAAATTGGTTCACAAATAGGGCCTGGGCAAGCTGTTGCCTCATTCCAGAATTACAATGAAAAAAAAAAAAAGCAGAAATATCGAGTCAAGGAGCTTAAAGCAACACAGTGGACAGTATCAAAATATGATTTTTTCCAAGCTTGCCTACCAAGCCAAAAGTCTTCTTTCACCATGGTAAATTTCCATGGTTAACAGAAGCACTGTTAACTTGCAGCTTACAGTGAGTAAATCGTTTAGTCCCAGACATTCATAAATGTCATCATCCAAGTTTTCATGCATTTTTGCATTAAACACAGCCCCCCCATCAACCATTTGATTGTAGAGTTTGTTTTGTTTGCGGATGGGTTCCTTTCAAGGTGGCTGCTACACTTGGCACTGTGATTTCTTATTAGGTTGGAAGGCAATGCTCATGCTTTCTCTCCATGAGCAAGCTGATCGGTTACTCAAAGTCATCCAATCCTGTTTTTGTAGGATTATCAGTTAAATCGACACATGTTTCTTATCCCCTGAAATTCTTCAAGCAGACTTCAACAAGACTAGTCGACAGAAGGAAGGATGGATTATGAACCAATGAATATGTAGTAATGAACAAAGATTCTTTCGCACCGAGTATGTACGACCTACATACCACAATGACGGAAAATATCCACATATGATAAATACGAGAACTCCTTCCACATTACCCCGGCCAATGAGGTGAAATACACTGTCATGCCTTTAAAACTCTCCACAAATACCGCTGCAACAGGCTTCCTCAAAGTCTGTCACGCTGAAGCCATGCCAGTGACACATCATCGACTGTATCTGGTTTTGTTTTTCAAATTCTTGGGCGTTTTTTTTCTTTCTTTTTTTACATAAAGTCCAGACCTGGTCCTAGTCCTGCCGGATACATACCAGTCGTGTAAGAAATGTATTCTATGAGTGTTTAAGTGCCTGTGAAGTGGTGCAAGTCACGCATGATCATGTTTGAATTAAGTGAAACTCATTTCTCCAGGCTGTAATCCCCTTTCAAATACACGTGTAATGATTGTCTTGCAAACTTAAATGCTTCCTCTTCTAAGCCGTACAGACACTACTGAATTCAAACCCAAATAAATCACTATTCTTTCCATCCAAATAAAGAATTGTGATATATTTAGGTTATTACAGAGTTGTTTGTATAGAAAGAATAGGACTAGTCACTCAATGGATTACATACAATACTCTTAAAAAACCAGGCCAAGGAAAGATGACGACGGATAGAAGGAATAGCCATACAACTGATCTATCTTTGCACATCTGGAGAAAAAAAAGTAGAAACTGGCACTAAAACATGCTCACTCTCACACTCCAATGTACATACGACAGGGAATTCACAACGCATAATCAAAAACATCTATTACAAAAACAAACGAACATGAGAAAAAGAAAACAGTGAAGACCAGCATTTTCCTGAGGAAGGAAATCCAGACATCCAAACTGCCAACAGATGCAGTTAATAACTGAAAATCCTCACTCAGTCTGTACACTTTCAAGACAGCTTGGTAGGGCAGATAATAGGAAGAGATGGAATGGATGTGGGTGGGGGGGGGAGGGGGGGGTATGCTGGAAGGAAACGAGGTCGGTGGGTCAGGAAGAAGGGCAGGAAGGGAATCCGATATGGGGATATGTGGGAAGGAAGGAAGAGTGAGAAAAGGGATAGGGAGACAGAATGTCATCAGACAGAGAATAATTAGGGTAGGTGAAGACAGGCACACAGGCTGCATTCGCTGATCCATACTGTACTGTGAAAAAGACGAATAGCCTTCCAATATAAGGGTACATCACACTTGTTACTATGCAAACCTCCATATTCTAGACCCACCCCAAAACACTCCTCGCTTCAGTCATAAAACCCGACAAACATCCCACATCTTTCCCAAACCCTCGTCTTCAACCACTATAACAGCGTATAAATCTAGTCTGTCTACACTGCCATACTTGAACACTCATGTGATGGTCGTCCAATGGGGCTGGAATCATTAATTCATACTGAATCAACGAACCAGATAGTAAATTGTCCATTATTAGTACTACACAAAAGCAAAGAACAACAAAAATAGCTACAACAAAAGAAAAAAACATGTGCAAACCTAATGCCCCCAGTAAAACCCAGAATTTAAAAGTTGAGACAATACTTTAAAATCTTTTTGGTGTGCCAGTGTCTTTTTATCAAGTACAGAATCCACGGAGATTAAACCCCAATTAATCGGGTTGCAAAAAAGATTTTAAAAAACCTTTCACACTAAAGTACACATCTTAAATGTGAGTAAAATTTCCCTTTTTTCCCCCATTTCATTATACAGCAGATCCCCCCACATAGATTCGCCCCCAGGGGGGAAAAAAAAAACCCAAAACACTACCCAAGCATTGATGTTAACCAAAAACATTTCGTCATTGACATGGTCATAAATAAAATAAAAAATTACCATCCTCCCCCCTTTCTCCCTCCCTTCAAAAAACACACACATCAAACACTCACACACTGAAGAAGAAAAAACATTCAACACCATTAAAAAGTTTTTTAAAAAAGAACCATATTACATCAAAAAAAAAAAAAAAAAAAAAAAAAAAGTATTCCATCATATTCAATGAAAAAAAACCTCAGAACCCAGTTCGTAAAAAACTAGCTGATGTGAGTCACCTCGAACTGGCTTTTTTGAGTTGTTCAGCACCAAAATTTAAAATTTAAAGTAAAAATCCTCAAAAAAACCCACGATACAACTACCCGGCGCTTTTTGTCTGACTTTTGTGTCATATCGTGTGTATTTTTTGTTACTGGCAAAGGGATCAAAAGCAGACACACGAACAACAATGTTGCTACTTAATGTTCATCTTATTCCAGCGGGAAATTTGTGAACCCTGACAGAGCCCAACCAACAAAGAATCCTAATGCAGGCGGATTTTTTTGTTTTCTCTCCTCTTTTTAGTTTTTTAGGGCCCCCTAACGCGGGATGGATTATAATTTTAAAAGTGCCTATCTCAACTGAAAGCATTTGACAAAAAGGAATCATAGTTTGTAATTCCCTAAACACTGACTAAAAATGGGGGAAAACAAAAACAAAAATTTTTTTCACTTCACGCACATGTTGCAAGGTTCAAACTAAACCAATGACACCGAAATCAATGTTTCGGCCTCCAATATTTGACCCTGTTTTAATTTGCGTTTAAAATATAAAACGGTGATGTCCATACTTCACATTTAAAAATTCCCGGGAAGTGTGGAAAGGGGTTTTTTTGGGGGGGTTGTTTTTAACAATTTCCCAAACATATTTATTGATCATCCCCCGGCACCTCACATCAATCCCCTTTTCCCCTGCCATTGAAGAAAATCCCCCCCTTTCCCAAATGAAATTTATATTATAGTTGACTCCAAACCTTTTTTTTCAACTGAATGAAAAAAAAACCAAAAATAAAAAACCGCATCTTTAAATAAAATGGAACTTTTAATGTGTACAAAACTCCCCCCACCCCCACAATATCACCTCGATTATTGTCACTATTAACTTTAAAATTTCATCAAAAACTCGCAAAAAAGTCGTAGCTTGCAAGAGTTTGCATGGAACACCCTAAGAACAAAAATTCTTGACTCTTTAAAATGATCTGGTTGAAACAAATATTAAAAGTTCAGGTTTTTACACCATCCCATTAGTTTTGTCATTACACTCTAAAAAATGTTTCCCTGTTACTGTTTTCTTCTTGTCATTTGTTTGGGGCCCAACCCAGTCTTTTTTACTGATTTGCCCGTTCCCATTTAATCTTGATTTTAAATTTAGTTTGTTTTGGCCAATTAGGGCACTTAACATGGGAAAATCAACAAAAATTAAAAAAAAGAAAAATTTTTTTTCAAACCATGCACACAACATGATAAATGCCAGCACACACACAAACACACACACCCACAACACCACACACACACACACACGCACAAGACCAGCAAACCCGACCATGTCATTTGGAGTTCCAATTTAAACACTCATACTGGAAAACCAAATTTAAAGGGGAAAGCAAGCCCCAAAAAAGCAAATGAAGCAATAAGAAAAAAAAACATTGCCATGAATAAAAAGTGACACAAAACGCAACCCGCAAGACTCCCGTAATATCTTTTTACCACAACACAAAAGCCATCATGACTCGATCCACCTGTCGCTAAAAACACACATCCAAACCCGCTCCGTTTGTGCTTTTTGCAGGAGGGCCCCCCCTGGGCGGGAGGTTTCTGGTTCCAGCCGGAGGGGCCAGAGTCTGGGACAACCAAAGAATTCTGTCAACAGTCGAACACACCGATTTTATGGGCAGGGAAAGCCAGCCCCCCCCCCCCCAACTTCAGACCCCCTTTTACCTTTAACGCAATTGATATGAAACAGTTCGGAGAAATTTGGGAGAGAAGGGGGGGGGGAAGGAATTGACATTCACCAATCCACCACAAGATCTAACATGTTTACACAATAAAAACAGACAGAGGAAAAGGGGAAAAAACACCTAAGTTCATGACCCACTCCCCCCCCACTCCGATTTTAGTGCTGCCCCCGGGAAAAATTCTGTAACCATACAGACTCCACTTTTTAAAAAGGGAAACAAAAACCAAAGGGGAGGGGAAAAAAAAAAACCCGGAAGCCCTTTTACTGTAGAGAGTAATTTTTTCCCCCAGGGAAAAGCTAAAAGTCACCCAGCGAATCCCTCATACCTTAGGTTACCATTAACGACAATGTAATTCAGACATACCATTTGTTCTTCATTTTGGGCCCTTTCCTGTTTAGCTTTTGCTCCGTTCCTCCTCACCATACTCATTGCTGAAACCAAAACCCAGCAGCTTTCCAAGTTCAACATGCACTGTGAAGCATCTGAAATACCACCAATCCAGAATTGGTAACTTTTGGGCCAGAAAAAAAGCAAAACGATCCGTTTATGATATTTCAATACGAAAGGGTCTTTGGACAAAAACAATCATGAAAATCAAAATTGGGTAAAACCAATCCCTAAAAAGAAAAAAAGAAAATAGTACATACACACATATCTTGATTACCGTTTCCGATGCAAAATCATAAATATCTTTCTTGGACTTTATTGTTTTTGCCTTCCTCTTGGATGAATGAGACTGCTGAAGATGATTACTGTAAGTTGTGTGTGTGTGGTGTGTGTGTGTGGGTGCATGCAGCATATGTGCGCATGTTGTGTTGTTCGTTTTCTGTTTCCAGTCTCACTCACAACCTCTGGAGAGTCAAATTCTGTATGATCCTTCCTTTAACAACAGTCTGATCCTGTCAGCTTTCCTGAGGGTTCAAGCCTGAAAAGAGGTTTTAGAGAGATTCAAAGAAATTCAAGGAACGTCAGACTACAGGATAACTGCGTTTATAACATACTACTTTGCTGTGCAAAGTTCAGGTCAAAAGGTTAACCACAGGCCAATCAGAAAAATTTCATACAGTTGGCAACATATATAAGCAGGGGCTTTTTGAATCGGAACATATTATTAACTTTTTAATTTTTTCATGACAGACAAGGCATAACCAACCATTTCCTCTGGTGGCGAATGATCCCCATTTTCTTAATCTTCTTAACATAAACCAAAAGGTCCCAAAACACAAATTTTGACACCCAAAAAAAATGAAATTTTGACTGCCTAACGCGGTAAATGTCCCACATTCCTTGTTCTCAAGCTCTTTGAATCAAAAATACCATCTCCTTTACGAAAAAAACAAAAAAAAAATTTCCCAACACTTAAATCTCAAGTAGATACATGATTGCATACACTCATTGTGGAGGGAGAAACATGAGAATTTTCTTTTAGATGGCTTTCCCCTGTTTATGACATACTAAAAAAGATGAAAAAGTTGACCAACATCTATTGATTTCATGTACCAACATTGGTCATTAAGAAGTTCACCATCTTTCCCTTTTTTTGGGTGATGTCCCTTTGATCATGAAAATGAAACAGTGATGAGAACGAAAAACAAGCAGAGTGTTATGTGTTATTCTTGCCACAAAGTGCATTTCAAATTTGAACAAGAGGAATTCTATCCTCCGTTGTTGTATTTTTGTTGTTGTTGCTCTTTTTGTTACAGAGAAAAAGAAACCAATACTTAACACTGATTTTTAACTGATCACGAAAGTTGCACAGTCCCATGGACTTCAGTGATCCCCCGGTTTGGGTTGAGTTCAAAAAGTGCATAGCGGTTGCAAATCCTAACCCTACTTCTAGAACATCAGAAAAATGACTAACACCAGTTTCACACGTTTTTATTGAACAATGGTGTTCTAATGTCTTTTTAGGTAAAGGGGGAGGAGAAAGGCAATGGGGTGGGTAAACTCTGTATTGGGCAAATGGAAAGAAAAACGGAAACTAAACACACAGATATGTTCTTCACTGAATTGTAAACATTGAACCATAAATGTATTTCAAGATTATCAAGTAAATGATACATGAGTTTTGTCTATATTACTCAATTATTCCTTTCATACTGCAGCACACATTGCTTTGCTTTTACTACTACCAACTTTTCACACACACACACACACACACACACACACACACACACACACACACACAAAATAAGCAAATCTGAAAACTAACAGGAGTCGCATCTGAACACTGTTCGTTCCAAGAGTGCATCATTATGTCAGACCTGTTACCCCTCAGAAATTCTACGTGTAGGTTTTGGGTCAAAAGTGTGTACAACTGTATGTAAAATGTGTAAGCTTTTGCAGCGCAAAGTAACTGCCTAGGAAACAATATTGAATGCATTCAAGACATTGGAAACACTGAAAATTTATTATAATAAAAAATGTTTTTCCATGAACAGAGGTTCCGCTAGACTATAGACTTTGCCGGTACTTGGTACCGACAACAACAAAAATTTCCGGTACAAGTCTTAAATCAGCCGGTACCGCGCGCTTGGCTGCCTGCCATGCACTACACACTCAACCGCGATTCTGGGTCACGCGAACGGGCGATAGCGAGCGGCCTACCGGCACGGATAGCACGTAACAGGCTTGTCAGTGACAGCCTTCAGTCAACTGAACTCAACAGAAAAGTCGACGGAGAGAGTAACATGCAAAAAAATCATAAATGAAAACAAAAAGCAAAACAAAACAAAACAAAACCAAACCAACCAACCAAAACGTAACTTGAAAGAAAAACAAACAAACAAACAAACAAAACAAACTTAACAAACTTCTCACTTACCTATCCACACGTGCGAAAGAATTCCGTCAGTGTTCGTCATCGAACCATGCAGTTACTCAAAGTGATGTTGAAAACAGCGACAGTCAATTGAAAACTGGGTCGGGGATTACCGCAAGTTCAATCCAGGTCAGACTGTCAGCATGACACGCACACACGAAACTTTGGCTACACGCTAGGGAACCTGGGATTCTCAAAGAAAAATGGAACCGTCCATTTTGACGCGAGTGCTGTAGTAATCAGCGCTGTCCATTGAAAAAAAAAAGGGGGGCAAAGGTCCTGGGACTGAAAGGAAGGGGAAGAGGAGTGATGTCAGATGTATTGTTGTCGGCATGGCATGGCTTATTCCTGCCTGCCATCCCCGCTACACCCGCTGACAGGCGGAGAGACAGACAGTGCAGGGATAGAGGAGAGTCAAAGCGCTCAGATGTCTGCCGGTACAACGGTACCGGCGGCTTTTATTTTTTTCGGTACAAGGCAAATATTTACCGGTAAAAACCGCATATGCCGTCTAACGGAACCTCTGATGAAAGGCATTAAAGTGGCTTCATTTACAATCAATGATTGTCAAACTAATCCGAGTTTCTTCCAGTGTCCTCTAATGGGCAAAAGCCTTTGCTCAGAAAATTAACAAGAACATTAACTGATGTGAATTTTTATAAAACTTTTAATAGTAACTGTCTCTTCACTTTTACTATACTGATGGACATAACTGGAAAAAATTCTTGATGTAATCTATTTCTTTCATATCTAATATAGGCATTTTCACTGTCTGTTGATAAGCCAAGCCGTCTTCTGAACAGAATAATAATTATGTGAATTTTATTTCAGATTTTGGTGATTTCAGCTCTTTTAAATTGTCAGCTGAAAGGCTGTGAACTGCATATATGAAGAACAGTCACATTCTTCAGGTTGAGAAGACTTTCAAGAGTTTTCACTGGACAGTGTGCTCCCTTGGGGATTTTGGAGTTTTTTGTCCCTCTGCACGAGTAGATTTGATGTTCTAGCCTCTCATCAGAAGAAGTGCCAGCAAAACTTGACTTTACAAAAAAGCTTTGAATGTTCATAAACCTACCGATTTCCAGAATCAGTGTTTCCTTGTGACTTTGCTATCGAGTGCTGCTGAATGTCAAACGACCGCGTGTGAGCAATCAGATTTCACAGTTACAATTAGTGCAGTGTGTGAACGTATCGCCCTTCTTGACCAGTAATGAACTTGAAAATTGTATCACACGCTGGTTTGTACTTCTGTTCAGTTCTTTTTCTTTGGATCACAGCTTCCACCAATGAATCTGAATTTTCGTTGTCTGTTTCATGGGCGCGAGTTGAAGCTGAATGAGAAGCCATGTTGATATGCATTCATAGAGGAAGAAGAGCGCATGCACCATGGGAACTTTTAAAAGTTGGACCAGACTCTTGGACTCGGCCGGATTATGTGTTTAGCGCATTTTTGTGAGCTCGGTGATCAAAATTTCGTACAATTCATTTTCAAACGTACAATCGATAGCTGTATTGAATTTTGTGAGATTATACGCAAAAATCGTAACAGTGCACAGGTCTGTTATGTACTAACTTTGAGAGGAAACGCCGCCCACAAAACACAAGGATAGTGTTGCTTTGCACTTTAGTTCAGTCATTGTCAGACACTAACGTGGAGAGCACCTGCCATGCCATACATCACGAAACATACAATAAAATCCCCTCACAGTAAAACGCACCGAGTGGCTTATCTCAGCATAAAGGATCATTACTGACCTTCAGCTCTAGCACACCATTAACCAGTCGAATACCATTCTACCCTGTTCGACTGTCAAGGCCGATCATCCATTTTTTTTCTCATAAAGCGTTAACTGTAAAAGTTTTTCCGTATTACTGTGGGCAAGCTGAGGATAATTCCTGTCATGAAAGGCCGCAACAGGCCAAGTACTTTGAAATGACAAAGAAAAAGATTCAAAATCTCTTTTCAGCTGATGTTAGTGTCACTTAGTACTGACAGTGATAGTGGACTATAGACAATTTAGCATCAAGGCGTCACTGAATCAGGAACAGCTCTGAGAGACAGTAGACTGACAAGGGAGTATCTGCGCATGCTTCAAACTTCACTGACATTGTCTAATGACAAGGAATTTGGAGTTTGGTGTCAAGATGAACTTGATAAGTGCGCCTGTGTCAGTAGGTGGGGGTGTGTGTGGTGTGTGTTGTGTGTGTGTGTGTGGGGTGTGAACACATGTTAGTGCGAGTGCTTGAGTATGTGTTTGAGCGCAATGATTTGATCCCAAGAATTGCGCTATATAAAATCCATAAAATTTATTACAATATAAGATGACAGGTAACTTCCACATTTCCTGCTATTACGAGATCCCAGTAGTCAGTTACAACCCTCAGAACACAGACAAATGCATGGCAAACTACTTCCACTACCAGATTTTACACAAATGCTGGTATCGACTTTGAAGATTTGTTTAGCAACTTTTTTTTTAAACTATACCTCAGTTGCAAATTTTCCATTTAAATTCTTTTACCCCAAAAAACCCAATAAAATCAGGTAGTCAGTGGAAAGTTACTTAAAAAACCTTCACAGTTAGAGGGTAAAGATATATGACCTGACTCTATGCTTCTTCAAAGCTCAAACTTAATCTAGTATCACTGACGCTCAACTCACCAACTCTCATTTCTGGGTCGGCATCATTGGAGTCCTGGAGTATTCAGGCATGGTGTTTGGACTCTGAGTTCTCTGGAAGGACATGTTGGAATCTTCATTCAGGTCTCGCTGTTGCTGCCAAAAGACCCCGTGGAGCCTGGGTGTTCTCCTCTGTGTACACCGAGGATCCTGCAACACTTGCTCCATCAACATCAAGAATCTACCAGCATCATACGCTTACCACTTGCCTGTCAAAATAAGCAAAGCAAGTGCATGCACACACACACACACACAAAAACATACTTACACACGCAAACATGCACACACATACAAGCATGCACACTGACAGAAAAGTGCACACAGGTGAACGCAGAACTTGGTCATGGGCCCGTAAAATTCAAGAAAACTTGCCTAAAATTTTATGTTGACTGGGGAAAGCTTGTTTTGTGCATACAGCAAATTTTCACGGTGTGTAAACCCAAACTGCGGGTAACGTTTCATAACTTTTTCCCCTTAAATTGTCTGAACTACAGCATGTTTATAATTTTCTAATAGATAAGGTGGAAGGAAGGAATCAAGTAACCCAGTACTACAACCTTTCATTTCACACCTGAAAAAAACACACACACATACACACACAGGAAGTACATTAAAAGCTAATAAGGACCAATCTTTCTAAACACATACACACACACACACGAACAAAGACAACTACTGCTATCACGCTGGCTGACCACACGTACATTCAACCACAAGCAGCAGGGACAAATCTCAACTTACCATTTGTGGATGCAGAAATTCCTGTTGATTTTCCTTTTCCACCTGACCTTTCCTTCCTCCACGCGTGTGCTTGACAGGAGCCGAACGTAAACCCCACCGGGCTGAAATGTTGAAGGGTAACTTCAGTGTCAAAATACGCATGCACACCACACAAAAATACATGCACAATTCAAAACAAAAAGAAAAGTCCACTGACTATCCTCAGTAATTCATGTCATTTGGGATAGTGTCTTCTTCACCAAGTCCCCCACCCAAGACACGTCTATAATGCTGGAAGCCTGGGTGACCTAAAGCACATAAGGTACTTTTTTATCAAAGGTTCCTAGGCTCAATTCCCGTTTCAGATAAGATAATGTTGCTTATAGCCCAGCCGACTGCAAAGGGCCACATCAGGGCTGTCACCACGTTAAATTCCCGTTTTCAAACCAGTTCATTATTTACTCACTGGAACACACCTCCGTCCCAAACAGAGCCTACTTGTTTCCTGAAAGCCCCTCCATCATAACAAATAAACCGAGACTTCATGACAGCAGATTCTCATCAAATAGCAAGAAAATTTATAGACATAAACTGTTCAAAAAAATCTTTTTTAAAAGTTGTACACAGAAAAGGAGTATTAATAAGTCTTATGCAAAGTAACCTTTCAAGCAATCCCAGTGAAACAACAAAACACAAAAATAAATAAATAAAAAGCAATCTTATGTCTACCAAAGGATATGGTCCCCACTAAAAAGCAGTAACGGTACACTAGCTTCAGTACAACTGTATCTTTTTTGTGTGTGAAAATCTTTTAGTTTTTTATTGTTTTTTTCCAACTTTCTTTTTTTTTGTAACAGTCTTCTAAAACTTCTTTTCAAAAAACTTTACTTTTATTTAAATTAAATGATCAAAAAGTAAAAAAAAAAAAAAAAAAAAACAACCTCAAAATTTTTTTTTTTTTTTTAA
>JAFLJL010005096.1:0-14842 GCA_018398815.1 Conus ventricosus
AGAGACGGTTGTGTGTGTGTGGTGTGTGGTGTGTGTGTGTTTTTTGTTTGTGTGTGTGTGTGTGTGTGTGAGTGCGTGCGTGCCTGCATGCGTGCGTGTGTACGGTGTGCTATGTGTGTGCGTGTGTGTGCATGCGTGCGTGCGTGTGTGTGCGTGCATGCGTGTGTACGTGTATGCGTGCGTGCGCGCGGGCATGTGTGTGGTGCGTGTGTGTGTGTGCGCGCTCGTGTACATGCGGGCACTCCCTGCTCCCTTTCCCTTCCTGCCCCTCCCCCCCCCCTTTTTTTTTTCTCTCAGTCTGACAAATCGAAGCAAAGTCAGACAAGCGGAAATCCTCTAACACTTCTTGTCTGCACGCAAGATTACCTGGACTTCTTCGCCTTTGAAGATCACCGGCCCTCAATCAAATGTGACAGTCTGCTATCATAGGGACCATTGCCTATTTGTCACCACACACACGCACACGCACACGCACGCACACACACACACGCACGCACGCGCACACACACACACCACACACACACACACACACACACGCACGCACGCACGCACGCACGCACGCACGCACGCACGCACGCACGCACGCACGCACGCACGCACGCACGCACGCACGCACACACACACACACACACAAACACACACACACACACACACACACCACACACACACACACACACACAACACACACACACACACACACACACACGCACACACGCACGCACGCACGCGCGCAGACACACACACATACACACACGACGCACACACACACACACACACACACACACACACACACACACACACACACACACACACACACACACACATACACACACACATACACACACACACACACACACACACCACACACACACACCACACACACACACACACACACACACACCACACACACGCACGCACGCACGCACTCACGTATACACACACACACACACGCACGCATGGTGTCATTTACTGGATATGAAATATCTGGTGTCATTTATTGGATATGAAATATCTGGTGTCATTTACTGGATGTGAAATATCTGGTGTCGTTTACTGGATATGAAATATCTGGTGGCATTTATTGGATGTGAAATATCTGGTGGCATTTACTGGATATGAAATAGCTGGTTTCATTTATTGATAGAAATATCTGGTGGCATTAATTGGATATGAAATATCTGGTTTCATTTACTGGATATGAAATATCTGGTGTCATTTATTGGATATGAAATATCTGGTGTCATTTACTGGATATGAAATATCTGGTGTCATTTACTGGATATGAAATATCTGGTGCCATTTTACTGGATATGAAATATCTGGTGTCATTTATTGGATATGAAATATCTGGTGTCATTTATTGAAATATGAAATATCCGGTATCACGAACTGGATGCGGAATACCTTATCTGATGTTACATACTAAGTGTGAAATATAAGTCACATACTAGAAGCATAATGTGTGTTGTCACATGCTGGATGTAAAATATTTGGCATTACACGTAGATTTGTCGTATCCTGTGTCACACATTAGACATACACATCCGATGTCACAGACGAGGTGCAGAATACCTGGTGTCACATACTAGATTTGAAAATCCCCCGTGTCACGTACAAGATGTAAAATGACCGATGGTCATGTACTAGATGTAAAAAAAAATCCGATGTCACGTACCAAATGTGAATGAAGTATCCGGTGTCACACAGTAGGTAAGAATCACCCGATGTTACAAACTAGATCAGAAATATCTGGTGTCACAAACCAGGTAAGAAATACCCGCTGTCACAAACTAGATAAGAAATATCCGGTATCACAAACTAGATAAATATCCGTTATCACAACTAGATAAATATCTGGTGTCACAAACCAGGTAAGAAATACCCGCTGTCACAAACTAGATAAGAAATATCCGGTATCACAAACTAATAAATATCTAGTATCACAAACTAGGTTAGAAAATACCTGTGTTATAAAGTGGACCAGAAATACCCGGTGTCACAAAATAGATAAGAAATATCTGGTGTCACAACCAGGTAAGAATTATCCGGTGTCACAAACCAGGTAAGAGATACCCGTTATCACAAACTAGAATAAGAAATATCCGGTATCACAAAGTAGATCAGAAATACCCGGTGTCACAAACTAGATAAGAAATATCTGGTGTCACAAACGAGGTAAGAAAGACCCGTTGTCACAAACTAGGTAAGACCTGTCTGGTATCACAAAGTAGATAAAAATATCCGGTGTCACAAACTTAGATAAGACCTGTCTGGAGTCACAAACTAGACAAGAACTATCTGGTATCACAAACTAGATAACAAATTTCCGGTATCATAAACTAGATAAGAAATATCCGGTGTCACAAACTAGGTAAGAAATATCCGGTGTCACAAACTAGATAAGAAATATCCGGTGTCCAAACTAGGTAAGAAATATCCGGTGTCACAAACTAGATAAGAAATATCCAGTGTCCCAAACTAGATAAGAAATATCCGGTGTCACAAACGAGGCGTGAAATTTGTTGGATACACACAAACACAACACGACGTGAAATATCGGCTGTGGCCATTGCGGTGTATGCTTAGAGCTAAGGACCGTGGCAGTGGTGACAGAATCATTAATCATTTACACAGAAGATAATGAGGGGAGAGAACTGGGGGTGGGGGTGGTGAGAACAGCAGGAAGCGATGGTGGTGGGTGGGGAGTGGGGGGTGGGGGGTGGGGGTGGAGGAGTGGAGGGGATAATGAACACTACACAGTGACTGCAATGAACTGCCACCAAACCGGACTGAAAGACAGACAAGAAACCTGAAATGATATTTGTTTGAGAGAGGAGAGAGAGAGAGAGAGAGAGAGAGAGAGAGAGAGAGAGAGACTCTGACACAAATGCCCCCTAGACCACAGGACATTTTGTTACTGGATATTTGCACCGGCAGGAATACAAAACACAACGTAACACAACAACAACAACAACACACACAACACACACTACACACACACAAACACACACACACACGCGCGCGCGCGCGCGCACACACACACACATAACGCCCCCCCCCCCCACACACACACACTCATAACCAACACACACACACACACACACACACACACACACACACACACACACACACACAGACACGCACGCACGCACGCACGCACGCACACACACACACACACACACCCACACACAAAACACACTCACCACACACACACACATAACCAAACACACACACAGACACACACATGCACTCTCTGTCTGTCTGTCTCTCTGTCTGTCTGTCTGTCTATCTGTCTCTCTCTCTCTCTCTCTCTCTCTCCTCTCTCTCTCTCTCTTTCTCTCTCTCTCCCTCTCTCTCCCTCTCTCTTTGCACCCCACTCTAACATGGGCATCTGCAGACATACGTACGTCGCAGGTTGGAACGCCTTTTATTACAAGAAAAACCCTGTGAAAGAAATGTGGTTGAATTTCTACGATTCTGCACATATTGGTTGTACAGTTGTGGCTGTGCTTACACTATAGCAAAGGCCGTCACACACACACACACACACACACACACACACACACACACACACACACTCACACACACACACACACACACATGCGTGCGCGTGCGCAGACGCACCCCACATACACGCCGCATGCATACACGCACGGGCGCGCGCACACATACACACACATACTCGCGCGCCGCGCACACACACAACACGCACACACACACGCACACACAACACACACACACACACACACACACACACACACACACACACACACACACACACACACACACACACACAACACACAAAAGCCAGCATGTGCGCGTGGCTACTCAAACACAGTACAAAACGTACGCGCACACTTGCGCACGCACGCACACACAAACACACTCTGTGTGTGTGTGTGTGTGTGTGTGTGTGTGTGTGTGTGTGTGTGTGTGAGAGAACAGTAATATGCCGACTCTAGGCCATTTTCGCCTCAACCAGTTTTCGGGCAAAAGTGACCTAGAATCAGCATATACTGTTCTCTGACAAGTAAGACTTCAATGACAAAAAATAACGATTATCTACAAACAAACATACTGTGTAGGGTTATCCGTTTTCAATACTAATTACTAAACTTTTCAGATTTCAGTTTTTGTTTAATCCTATGTTTTTTCCTGGGCATTTTCAATAACATCATTTTCCGCGCAAACATTCTTCAAATGAGTCTCTGTCTTTCATGTGAAATAAAACTACAGTCTTTAACTGTTCTCTAAAGTCTTTAAAACCGAGTTATATTTCTGGCATAAAATCCACACACTTATCCCAGCATGTCTTCGCTGAAAGCTAGTTTCGACAAAGTGTTTCTCTTTTTAACTATGTCTCTTTCTGCGAACAGTCATCTATAATAAATAGTGTCTGCGTTCCTTCAAACAGTCTATAAAACTGTTCTAAACACTCACTCAGTTTATTGCTAGGATTAACTAAATATATGTCATCATCTGTCCATATAAACCTTCTATCATGATATGCTTTGTTCCATTTAAGTGTTGGACAGAAAACCACAATATGATTAAAATTATAACGATAAACTGTTTTGTAACAGGTTCCGAGGATAAATATTGTTTTTCCACCAACCAGGTCTGCCCACAAATCCATGAAGCAATGAGGAGTTTTTGTCATAAAGATTAACTGCTCATATTTTATACAGAATTAATCTAATCCGTATTATTTTTATCCATACCCTCTGTCAAAACTTGTTCAGTATAATAAAACCCTACGCGGCCTAAATGTGTAAGATTAATCCAATTTAAGTTTCTGTAAAGATTGTTTTCAATTTAAGTCAACATTGATTTTTTGTTGCTGTTTTATATCTTAATATCCTCGCCATTGTGAAGAACGACGACACAACGTTAAGGCGTTTAACTAACGACTAAGATTTGGCCACTAATATTAATTCCTTTTATAAGTCATCACTAACGACGCCCACAACCCATCCCTCTCCACCTCTTTAAAAACAGAGAAATTTCAAATATCAGTGTGAACGTGTCTCCTACTTTTCTGCTTGAAAAACTGTAATATGTAGATGCTTTTTTTACAACAGTATTCATTCTGTGGAGATGTACTGATTTTTCCCATACGGGCGTTATTTCAATACTTTCGACTATAGTCGCACGCATACGATTACATGTAAAGGGCCAGAGTTGAATGCTTTCTGAAACATTTTTGACGCTAAAATATTTAAATGGGCTTATGAATGCAAATTTTTATTTCCCATCCTAAATATGTACTAATGCCATTTGAGGTCAGGGTTTTCGAACTATTTTATATTTCATACTGCTCAACATTATTTGCCTCTAGATTGCGCAGTTGTTCTAGTTTAAAACTTTTTTGCTGTCGCCAACCTCCTTTGCGTTTATAATCACCGTCTAGAGTACATCAAAACCATACAAGCGCCTATCTACCACCATTTTGTTCCAAAGTCCGCAACGTCTGCAAGATCTTTTAAATTCTAAGGTTATACACCTTAACAGCGCTAATGTAACTCCTGATTCTTCTGGCCCACGCGACATTATTTTTTAGTAACGTATAATTTTTATTTCCAAAACAATGTGCAGGTAATCACATTTCACCAACTTTTCACCCGCTTTGACTTTGACTTTTATATTAAATTGATCCGACCCTCCCACAAACAATCTTTTAAAACTGTAAATTAGGAATTGTATAATTTCATATTGCAATATGCAGATTTCCCCTGACGGAAAGCTCTTAAAACAGTTGAGGGCCTTCCATCCTATAAAGTTTCATCAGTGCCAGCTCATCCAAATGAACATTAGATAATGAATGTAATGCAAGATCGAGCGGATTTTCTCCCTCATAAGTAGTTTTGTTCTGGCGCACTCAAAAACTAATGAATGTCCCGATTGTCAGTTGCAAAGCCAAACATTTAGCTAGCTCTCCATCAAAATAGTAACCTACTTCTTCTTTTTCAGGTTTGAATGTCACATTGTTTGTCAATTCGCATTGTTAAGTTTGAGAGCAATGTCCAAGTTACCAGTGCTTCTTTTAGCGAGCAAAACCCGTAATAACCATCAGGATGGATTAACCGGCTAACTAAATTGTCCTCTAATATTAATTTTTTTAATCTATTATTCTACTTGATTCACTTATATTAAACATAAATACACATTGTGACTAATTTCATGAGAGCGCGGCCGTTCTAGTTCCGCATTCGTTATTTAATAGCATGTCTAAAAACGAAGGGCGGTCTGAGTTGTTATTGTTACAAACATATTTTAAAACAAATAAAAATGAGTGCATTCAAAATATACTGATGCAAAATCTATTCGGTGGGCGCACTACAATCTTAACATATAACAACTGACACCCACGACTTTCTGTGACCCAGACTGACAACCTTTCATAAAAGGTAAGTACACCATTATTCAGATATTCTTAACCCTCCTATTAAAAACGACCGCATCCCCAAAAGTGTGTGTTTCGTCATCCGATGCAGTTTTATCAGAACCAGTTAAACTTGCTTGTTGTTTTTGTGCATCAACTGGGTGTGGAGTGTCGTAATCCGATCATATAAATCATCCTGATCCTATTGTTAGGTCAGTGTATAGATTTCATTTCTATTACACCTCAGACTATTATTGACTGAACCTGCAAGCACCATTAACCAAATGACAAACCGTTTTAATCCATTTAGCAACCGAATAGACATGGAAGGCTTTTGAAAGAATCTTCACGAATTCAATATTAACACCAAACAGACTTTAGACAAAAGTCCGGATCTTAATCATGCTTAGGCAAACCCTTAATTGGGGCGTGCACAAAAGTATAAGTATGTACTGGAATCCTCCTTACACAACTTTCTCTTCCAGGCACAACTGTTTCACCTCGTCCATAGAGCAAGAGCATAAAAACAGCATGACAACATTTATCTTCAGGACACTTCTAAGGGCCAAACTAGAGCGGGAATAGAACGAATAAACGGACTCTATACGTACGTCGTTTTGGTGTTTGCTAGGTCACAAGCACAGGCAAATCGAGCTTAACATGATCCTTCTACTGGCTTTGATGCACAAAAACAATACTTAGCAATTTAGAGAGCAATTAATTCTACAAGTTATTTACCTTCAGTTAAAAAGGTACCCAAAATGTTTTACAATACGCAAGATCAACAAGTAGACTTGCTGTTGGCACTGGTTTATACATGCAACCTTCTGACCTCCAGACTCCAATAGTACAATAATAAACAATAATAATGAAATTCTTATAGCAGGCAATGAACAAAAGGGTTGGGAAAAAAACGACATAAATCGAGCCAGTAAATATTACAAACAATAAAAAACTCTACCAAGATTAAGTCAACTAATCCCCGAAGTCCAAACCCCCAAGTCATTGAAGACTCACCAAAGCTCGCGGACGTCCTGTTCGCGACCATGAATATGATAAGACAGCGATTGTTCTGATTAACTGGCATAGGATTACTTGTCTTTATCTTTACTAAATAGTAACCCACTATTACAAGAACTAATGTCCATAAGTGCTCGGCCATAAAGCCAACTACTTTGCGTGCAGTAGACCAAAGCCAGCTGAACAATACTCCCCAAAATTCCTGTAAAGCGTCCACGGCTTTAACCAGCTAATTTTTTTTAATAAATATTCGCAAGATGATCAAGCTGGTGTTTTTTAACCCATGATTTATCAGGTGGAGGCGAGGGCGGTGGAGGTTCTGAACATTGCCTCCGCCGCCGCCTGTAATATGCCAACACCATGTACGTATTGCAAATCCAAAGGCGTTTATAACGCTTGCTACATGTGACTCCTATGCTCTCTAAGAAACAGTGTTCGTATTCGTTTCTGCTAGCGTTTGTGTCTTCATATAAAATTCTTTGGATAGTTTTCTCTATTCTGCTCACATTGAGATCGCAATAGTTCTCTGGGGGGCTCGTAGTGTAGACAACACTTCTATCTTGCAGATCTTTCTTGTCTCAAGATCTTTTTGTCTTGGGTTATTCTTTCCTTTAATCTCATCCTACAGATCGGTCGTCAGTCTCAGCGATTTTTCTTTTCCTTTTTTATATGCTCATCTAGTACACCTAGTTTTTGCTAAATTGTTTGTTAATTCGCCTTTGAATGGTTCTTAAAGCATGATCAATGGCCGTTAGTTCTTCTCCGCATGGGGTAGCGGCGAGTCGTGTATAAGTCCTATAACGCTGTTTCTTCGGAAAAACTGGATTTCTGCATCTATTACATTTATTAATTCACCTGCTGATTGATTTAATTCCTTTAAGTTCCATGTTATGCATTTGGTTTATCTGTCGGGAGTTCATGCAGTGTGTTTTGAAGTTTATAAACTGCTCCGCCCTATAATTTTTGCCTAACAAGGCCAAGCGATTTTGATCTTTCCACTGAGTCTATTTCAATTGAACCCCACGGCTAAAAACTTTGATGGTCTTTTTAGTTGTAAGCTGAACAAGTTGTCCTTGGTCGCTCCTCCACAAACAAATGTCATCTTTTACTTCAAAAATCATTAGGGTCTATAAATTCAGGAGGTTTCTTGGCCTAAGACTTATGGTATAATGATCTGACCCTTACTTTCTGTTAATTTCACCACGGCCGCAAAGAGGCCCCGAGCGATGTTGTACAAAGGAGGCATTTCACTCAGTCTCTCCAGAATCTAAAACATCATAATCTTCATCCTTCAATGCCTGCCATGTTTTTAAATATTAACTTTTTTATATGTTTTATAAAAAATGCCACAATCATATGGCACGATTCTTGAACCCGCATAGAAAACAGAAAGAGCCCCAAGGCGTGAAGGGAAATAAACGGAATATTATTGTTCCCAATAATCCATCTACAGATGATTCAGATCAAAATTCATACTGTCAAATTTCCAGCACCTAGGAGTCAATGAATTGATTGTGCCAGGCTCTGCGCGACTTACTTTTAAAATAGAACTCAAGCAGGCAACAGAACCCCAACAGGACAGTTTGTCCCAGAAACTGGGCGGGCAATCGTTAAGAAAAATATCTATAAAACTTGAGGGCAAGAAATATTTTCTTTACATAAGAGCAGACTATTTTTTAACCTATTCTGATCTATGGGCTATCCGGAATGAAAAGGGGCTGATCTGCGATTCAAGAATGAAAATGATGAAGGCACTAAAACATCGAATAAGGCGCCGCAGATACAAAGACGATAAAAAGTATGCCAGCTATAAATTTTGCGTATGGAAATCGCTTTTTCCATCCCCTAGATTTTGAGTTGTTACAAAGCACATGCCCATACTTCAAAGAGAATTAAAAGACAGATAGTCAATATGAAAACTAACTTTTAATCTGATACAAACGTGTTATCAGATCAACAGACAACCGGAGCAAAGTACAGCATTTCTGACATCTCGTTAGAGTTGAACGTTGTTCGCAACCATAATTAGCAAAGCTGATTGAGCACAAATATATCACAATTAGTAATATATTTTATCGAAAACGTCGTCAGCATTCAACATAACCAAAAGCAGGGCAGAACAATATGGAATTTTAGTTTAGTGTGCAGCATATTCACTTAAAGGCAGTTTAATTGCTGTGCGAAGATGAAGAACCGTTCAAACGAGGAAGTGAAAAAGTTTTATAATCCAAAAATAACGAAAGTACAATGTCGATTGCGGGAAGTCCTAACCCAATCTAACCGCTAGCGGGCTTAAACCTTATCACATTTTGAAGAACTAAGAAACTGTTGGTGGGCGGAAGTGTAGAAGTCCAACATTGACCTTGCGTCTAAAGATTTTACATCTCACAATGTTAAGGCTTGATGATTTTTAATTTAAACAACAAAATACGGTGTATGATTGACCTAAGGTCAACAGAGGATAATCAGTGCATGGAAAAGCGGAGAACTGTGAGAGACGTAATACAGCATTCAAATTGCTAAAGAAGAAGACGCCGAAACGATTATGTACATTTGATTTTTAATATATGATTGCGCAGCTGAATATTAAGATAACAGATTAAAAGATGTAAACAATACTAATTATTTTTCATTTTATAAAAAGCATGTCTGTTCAGGTTTATCCAAATGTGCCCTACAGCCCCGCCAAAGAAGAGAATAGTAGAAACCCTAACATAAAAACCTTAATTAACAAACATACGCAAATGCAGGCAAGTACTAGAGAAGACCTTTCAAAATACAGCAAAACCAAACGAAGGTATTCTGCAGCCTTAATGCTGTTACTATGTTTAATACTACTGGGCAATCGACTATGAAGTGCTCTATCAGCAGGAACGAGTGTTGTCACTAGCAACGGGCAATCAGGCGCACCCGCAGCTTACCTCTAGGAGGTTTTGTCTTTAGCACTCGCCTGTGTTTCATTAGCTTAATTTGCGCCGGCAAAAAATTAAAAACTAAACTCCAAAAGCACACAGCTATGGCCCACAAATAACAGCCTAAACTTAGTTTCCTTCAGCTGATAATAAATAAGAGCGCTAGCTGACTCAAACATCACGATGAAGAATTTAATCGTTTACGAGGCCCGATTTTAATGACCTACAAAAGACATAAGTTGATCTTCAAAGAAAGGCGAGGGCAAGTTTTTCCTCAACAGCCAGACCCCGAGCAGATAAAAAAAGGAAAGGCTTAAAAAAAGTAAACGAGACAATTAAACTCTGTTCCTACACAGCTCACATAACAACACCAAAAGGTGTTTTATACTTAGTTTATGAGTCCCAAGCGCAAAAGACTGTTGATATTGATTCTGATTAAGCCGTTGTATATTTTGTAAATTTAAATAAATATGTTGGCTTAGAAAAGAAAGACAAGCATGGCAAAGAATTATGAAGGACAAACCGAATTGTTTGAAGAAGCTCGAGAGAGAAGCGTTTATCAAGAGCACTGAAATGATATTGATTTAAAGTCATTGACACAAACGTCAGTGCAAGAGTTGTTCATCTATTTCTTTCTCAAGTTTCCAAGTAAACTAACACTAGACCCGCCAGTTAAAGTAAGTTAGCTGTTTTAAAATAATCGACTATAAAAGCCAATAAATGAAGAAAATCCTAGAAGTCTGTGGTCTCAACTAAACCGCAGACTATTCTTTCTCATAATCCTTAACACGCCGGTTGGCAGAACGAACTGCTTTGCACATTTGACGCTGCCGCTGAAGAAGCTAAAATTAAGGGGCACTGGTTGGGTCAGAGGGCGAATGTCTTAGAGATTAGATAAAAAAGGCAAAGTATGCACCGATTTGTTAGCAAGGCTTACATTCCGCGACCGTCGTAGAGTGGTGTTTCAAAGAGAGCTTATTAAACATAAAGAATCAGACGACAAATGTTTTATTCATGTGGTTGGTGTTCTTGCAAGGCTGCATCAGTCCGCGAAACTACGCAGAGAGAGTGACAACTATCGCAATAACAATCCACAGATCTTACTTTAATGGAATATCCTATTCCTGTATATGTGTAGACCAAATTGAGCATTTTGAAGAACAAAACAAACCAAATAACTGTTAATTATACACATGGGAATAGGAAAACAAATTTGTGCCAATTAAAGTGTCCAAGAACACCCCTCAATTAGCGAACCAGACAAAAATCATGTTGACTTACTCCTAATGTTTTCGCCAGCAGGGCTGCCCCATTACACATTGATACCGCCAATGAGCAGATTATTAGCGGCATACTTCAAAGCATGAACATAAACAAGAAATTCTGTAGAAAATGTTTAACAAGAATTTTCCAACCGCTCAAGCCCCGGCGCTTGAACATATAAAACATATGTAAAAGTTCTGTAGACGTAAGACGAGAAACTAACTAACGCCCCCGCCCGGATCTAAAGTTAGTTTTAAGAACTGGAAACGGCTGCAACATTCTCCATATGATGTTTAAACGCAGACTTTGAATCACTCAATGTTTCCTATGAGGCCAGCACCACAAAAAACTTCGAAAAACTGTCCTTAATGAGTAATCATCAATTTGTTCATTTGCCTTCATTATTGTTTAGGTCTGATGGCGTTCCATTCCAGAACCAAAAATGTATAGAGGGACCTAAATGCTGCAAAACATTCTTAGAATGCATGCACAATGCGTAATGACTGTTCTAATAAATCTAAACTTTATCTGAAATCAAGATGACGCCTTAAGACCAAGAACAGTATGACCCGCCAGCCACTCACGTTGGGATTTGTGGTTTAGGTCTCCTCATCACCCACCAGAGATCCCAAAGTAAGAGACCATGATCACATTAGCGGAAAGTTCAGAGAGCGGCGCATAACAAATGCAATCATCAACTAAAGTTTGATCCAAATACATAAGCTGCCTGTATTCTACACAACTTGCGAGGTAAGACTCTCACCTATAATGCAAGCAGTAACCATCGCCTTCCAGGGTATCATGCATTGCACAATCATCAGAAAGTACATGTGTTTCACTTTAAATAACATGTCTTTCTACGACTCTATGCAGCACATGATGGGATCATTAGAGGCACTGGCTATGTCCTTAAAGTCCTGCCCAATAACAGAAGAATATTTGACCCAACTCTTGTTAGAAAGGGCGTTTACCCTTATGAGTACATGAACAGTTGGGAAAGGTTTGACGAAGATACACTTCCGCCTAAAGGCGCGTTCTTTTCTAGTCTTAGAGGAAAGGACATCAGCGACTCCGATTACCAGCATGCTCAAGATGCTTGGCAAAAGTTAGATTGTAAAACAATGGGAGACTATCATGATTCCTACTTGATGGCTGATACATGTTTGTTGGCAGACGTCTTTGAAAACTATAGAAAGACCTGCATGAAACATTATAGCTTGGATCCCGCGCATTACATTTCTGCGCCCGGGATGAGCTGGGATGCTTTCTTAAAGTTTACTGGAGTACAGATTGATTATTGTCTGATTTACCAATGATTCAGATGATTGAAAACGGATTGCGTGGAGGAATTAGTATGGCGTCGCATCATTACTGTAAAGCAAACAACAAATACTTGGACGACTATGATCCAAGTAAAAGGTCTAACTATCTCATGTATTTAGATGCAAACAATCTGTATGGATGGGCAATGGCGCAATCACTTCCATTACGTAAACTTTAAAATGTACACAGAAGACGATCCGAAAAAAAATATTCAAAAGGCATTAAAGTGGTTGGGCAGTTTAACGCCTGATCAACAGCGTGGTTTCATTCTAGAAGTTGATTTAGAATATCCTCATGAACTCCATGACCTGCATAATGACTATCCATTAGCAGCAGAAAGTCTAAAGATGGATCCAAGAGAGCCGCCTAAACTTGTGCCTAATCTTCGGGGCAAAAAAAATTATGTCTGTCATTACAGACTTCTACAATTTTATTTAAGACATGGTTTGAAGTTGACAGCAGTTCATCGAATAATTGCTTTTGATCAAGAACAGTTCATGAAACCATACATCATGAAGAACACTGATCTTAAACTAAATCCACAGATGCTTCAAAAAAGACTTTTTCAAGCTGATGAACAACAGCTGTTTTGGAAAGACTATGGAGAATCCGCACAAGCGCAAAGATGTCAGATTGGTCACCAGAGAGAACGAAGCAATTAAGCTGACTTCAAAACCTAATTATCAGGACTTCAGAAGATTTCATGATCAGCTTTTTGCATAATGATGAAAAAAAAGAAAGTCAAATTAGACAAACCTGTATTTATGGGTTATGTTTTAGAATTATCAAGCTTTTGATGTTAGAGTTTCTTTATGACTACTTTAAGCCCTCGTATCCTGAGTCCAGAGTACTTTACACAGCAGATTTTTTGTTATAGATTTTCCTCTGAAGTTTTTAAAAAGACGGAAAGGAAGTCAAAAGGGGACATGCGGGAGGGTATGACCGTCCTTTACCCTAAAGATTCCCCTTCTTTCAATTATAAAAGAAGGTTTTGGGAAAGATAAAGGGAAATTTAATCGGAAAGGTGACAAGGAGTATGTGGGGTTAAGGTCAAAAATGAGTTTTTGGCCAGGAGAAAATCATTAAAAAAGCAAAGGAAATCTCGAGCGTTTGTGCAGTCAAAAATATCACTGACAATAAAAGAAGCATTGTTTGGCAATAAGACTTTTCTCATGAAAAACGTAAAACTGCGATTAATTAAAGAGATCAACACAACAGTTGTAAAAAGAAAACATTAGATAGAACAAAAACAAAAGGGTTTTGTTAATCCAGAGTTTTCTATGCAATTGGGGACGGAGAACCTAAATTAATTAAAGCGGGCTGTTCTTGCGGGTTATCTCATTTTTTCTTTCACAAAAGATTTTTGAGGAGTGGGTTTTTTTGTTGGTCAGTTTCTCTAAAAAATACAGGCGGAAATCATTTTTACAATTCTTTTTTTTTTCTACGGGGCAACACCCCAAATTGGGTCGTTGCCCCGAGCGATGTCCCCTGCTTCCCCCGGTAAAAAAAGGGGACTTACTTTCAAAAACCAAAAGGTAAAGTTTGCTGGGTTTTACTGGAGTTTCACAACATTTATTGTTTTTTTTTTGATTGCTTGTATGGGTTTTGCCCTTTAAATTCTTCATTATTCTTTTCGCGCAAAAAAGAGGGCATCTTCTAACCCCTTCTGTGTTGCGAGAATTTCAATAGCTCTCTGTGAAAATGGTAGGAAAAAAGTCTTTCGCTAATGTTTGTTAAAGTTTTCGCTAAAGCCTGGACTATGAACTTGGAATGCCTTTTTAAGGTAACTCTATGTTTCAACAATAATTGATTTTACTTGCCTTTAAAATTTTTTTCCCTCATCAACTTGAATCGCGAGGATAAGTTAAAGGACCTCGTTGAAAATATTTCCCCAAAAAATTTTTTTTTAAAAGGGGCCACCCCGCAAACAGGCAAATTTTTT